>UZAN01050934.1:7302-19668 GCA_900618425.1 Echinostoma caproni | reverse complement strand
GAAGCCAATCCCATCCGCCGACAACACAACGAACTGGACGCTCGATTGGCAAGAGCCATACTCGCCATGTGCAACTGAACTGCACTGAACTGAACTGATCCGTGAGCACCAATCGGGAGACATGACCCACTATCTTTGATTTCCCTCCAAGAAGATCAACGAGGACATCAGTTTGACTTCTGTTCGGTGAAAATTATCGACCAATCCCGGTCAAAACACGCCAGAGGATTTCTCGAAGCTTGGATCACGTGTACACGCCAATGCAACTCAAGAATCAAATGAAGCAACAAAAAAAGATCACGCCGCGACCTGAGAACGGAACACAAAACCGCAATCAGGACGGAGGGACAACCACCCATCTCCTACCAACCTCACCCCCACGCACCAGTTTAACAGCGAACCGAGTCGAACAGAATGAGAATGAGACAAACATAGCCGGTGGAGAAGCACACATATATAAACGAGCGGGGAGAAGCAGACTACTGCCACTTCACAAGCACTGATGATGTCACCTCGACCGGTAATGAAACGTTTGCAAGTAAATTGCCAAACTGCTCGGCGAACAGGCAAAATAGAATACAATTCATCCGAGCTACGAGAACCGATTTTCAATACTTTGTCAATAGAAAGGGAATAGTTAATAAATCATGAGCGGGTTGGAAGGGAGCTTGACAGTCGAAGTCGAAGTTAAAATTTTATTATGGGAAATACTTACAAGCGGTTGCTTTTCTGGTCCCATAGAATTGAGCACAAAAATGGATCGATTTACGGTTCGTAGATAGGCGAGGAATGTCAGAAATTATCCTTGTGTTGTGCACTGCTACGGAGTTCGAAATGGGAGATATGACAATGTTTCATCCAGTTTGTGCTTGAATGCGTCAATTATGGGCGCAGGAACAATGTGAGGTGGTAGAGAATTCCAAATACTGCAAACGCTGAGGGGTAAATGAATGACGCCGGCATTTTGATCGATAATATAGTCTATAGTCAAAGAATGATGAATAATCCTAAGTTCATTTATGTTTCATAAATCCAAGGATGAGAAAGTTTGTAGGTTAATCACAAATTTAAAAAAAAGCATTGTGTGTTTTATCCATTTATTTCCGCCAATTACTTGCAAAACTAGTGCAACACTTCGGATTGGAAATATGCATCTCGATGAACAATGATAGCAATAGCAATAGTAATAATAATTATTACAGAAATTATTAATCTTTTTCGAGATAGCCTTGGGGAGGTTCAACAGCTGACATTGGTTCAAACGCTCGGCAACAGCCTCGAGCAATGCATGCGCGTATCGAAGTGAACTGTGCACCATTCGGCTTAGTTCGATCAGATTCACGGTCGATGATAACTCATCCATTCAGATGAGGACAACAGGAGTGATTGACCTAGCAGCTATACGGACAAACGGTAGTTTGTATAAAAACCAACAGGAATAACCGGTTATCAAACTTGTGACTACGGGAAACTGTCCACAAGCTTGGTTTAATTAGCACACCAGTGAGGCTGGCTGTGCGTAAGTTTTGCAGGCCGTATCGGATTGTTTTTGAATCGTCAGATGGAGTGGACGGGGGCGAAGAGATGCAATACTTTTTCGCAGCCAAATGATTTTTCACAGAGACCAATACACTTTTAACACTTATTTCATCCGCTGTACTACTGTGAGAAAGTACAAACTGGATCTGTTGTGAAAGGAAGGTCTAGATTTTAATGGTATTAGATGTAATGCATTACTGATTAGATAGTATAAGCTCCGCTCCCTCCGTCTTGAATTTAAAATGAGGTGAACAGTTGAGTGGTAAATAACAAGAAGGCAAGTTCACTTCGTTCACATCTGNACATCTGTTGAAGTTGAGCGCATTCCGCGAATGTTCGAAACGTTTGCGCTAACTTACGGTCACGATTTGGATCGCTGGTAAAACACATTCGTTGTCTCACACCGAGTTTTGAGACACACCCCATTGAACAAACGTGCCTTGTAGTTACGAACGTTGTGAGTGATCATGGAGAGGCGATAGCTTGGTTTAATTCGGTTTTTTATGTACAACGAATCACAGAAGCGGAAGATTGTGGTGTGGCGTAGGGTGACAATATGATAGGGCATTTTCGCGCTTTCGGTTCCAGAGATGATTGATGACTGCATCGAGTGTTCTCTGAGCTGTGTGCGTGTGACATTCTTCTCCGGGAACTCGGCATTCACGCACGCACACACACAGGATAATGATTAAAAAAGTTTTGGTTAACAATATTCCGTTCAAAAACGGTATTCACTATGATGAATGAGATGGTTATATAATTGTAGCATAACCACAAATTAACAAAGGCGACCCGGTTAGCAATTGGTAGACAAGTTGACGTTGAGATGACAGATTTGTAATAGGAGTCGAAATTTGAGGTAAACATTATTTCGCGATTTCGAATTTTCAAATGGAGGTTTTAACCAATTTTGTACACAAATTCTGAATGATCTGCACCATGAGTAAATAAAATGTGAACGTTTAATATGGCTTAAAGTTGTGGTAAAGCTGTGGAGGCTATTTTGGTTTTGTTTAGAAAATCAGTTTAGTTAGAGGTGTCCGAAACTGTGAACTTTCCAGGGGCTGCAGCTTATTGCTATAGTCAGTGATATACTGGAGAAACTCTACATTACTCAAGGACCGAGACGGCGAACTTATGTATCCCTCAAATACGCTGTTCTGCTGGTTTCATATCCCATATTCTTTAATTTTTAACCCAATTGGGGCATGGTGAACACTGTACAATGTTTATTTAACGACCAGGCACAGTTGAAATATGACTTTAGTAGCATTATTATAGATCTTGGCAAAGGAGGTCAGTTTTCCTGACGTTTGGTAGTGTTGTGGATAGTCAGATATACATTGGTGTTGTGTCCCAAATTAAGTAGGCAAATGAACACACAACGAATGAAGCAGTAAGTCTATTGTAATCAGCAAATATTTAGCCGGTACACAAACCGGGGAACAAGCAGAAACAATCAGTATGTATGAAGGTAGGCAGGCAGGCGGCAGAGTTCGGCTCACACGTCTCAGTACAAGCGAATGCCGTCAAGGCAGTATTCAAATATTCAGTCAATCGATCAACTGGTCGATCGATCAATCAATTTGACCACAGGTATGTATAAACACAAATCACTCGAATTTCCATAACTCTGTAGTCAATCTTTGGTTCATCTAATCCACATGATCCAACGATTTAATGAATGAACCAATGAGGCTACGGCAAGGATGAGTTGAGTTGAGTTCCAAAATCTACCTTTACACCTTTTACACCTTTTCTACTATTTTAATAACCGTCTAAAATAATCATCGCATTGAGCCACCGTTTAATCTTTCCGGCTACCTCTCAGCTCGCACGCGTTTTTGCGATGTAACCGTACATACGACGTCAGAACAAAGAAAATTTGCCTCTGTTGACCTCATTCATGCTAATTAATTGATTCAGGTAAACATGAATGACTTTTCAGGCCATCAGAACAGTTATGCTTTTTGCCGTCAAAATGTTTTAAATCGATATACTGAACACGTGACACGTGACACGTGCTCGAAGAATTTGGCGAAGAGGGCTATGACGTAACTACTTTGTAGGTTGCAAAACAGGGTAATGGTAACGGGTTTCGAAAACACACACGAATTACAAAATAATGGGCTTTTAACCGAAAACCCTCAATGGGACTTACGAACTGATCCGGTCCAATAAAAGCCACATTGGTTTAACTCGGTTAACACCAAATCGCATCTTCTGTCCACCCTCAAGACAAAGCCTTTTTCAACTTACTGGGACAATCACACCCGAAAGAAATTACATTCGTACATTGTAACCTTTGTACATCGTAACTTTTTTCACCTGTATATACGAACTTAATCGGAAAGTTCTGACCTGGATCGGGAGCGCAATGAAAATGTAACAGATTATTCGTTTTGGTCCCAAGTGTTTCCCCATGTGTTTAGCTCACTCAGACTAAACAAGCTCGTTAGATGCAGTGCCTTGATGTGAATAATCGAGTATTGATCGCGAAAGATAACTGTTTGTCCACCAGCATCCTATGAGTTCAGAGATTCAATCAAACAATCAAAATCAGCGTATGGTTTTCGTGCACACTCGTATAAACAATAAACTGGCTAGTTTTCTCGCATATAACTCAAACACTTGTGAGTAGTGGTGTGGGATAGTTGATATTGATTGATTGTTTTTAAAGATCCTTCAGATTTCACCTACGCGTACATTCCTCAGTTCTTCCATTCAACCATACACTCGGAAGCACTCGGAATCGAGTTTCGCTCTTAATAAACCTCGTCAGTAGTGCATATCCACCGTCCCGTCCGGGATTTGAACTCCAGACCCAGGCACTCTTGATGGTTCTCGGTGTGGAAGCCTAGTGCCTGTGAACAATCGAATGGGTTGATCCAAGCTTGATACTCTAAATTGATTGAGCCACTCGCACAAGGTGACGGATGACCGTCGGCCGTGTAGCTCAGGGGTAAGGGTTTGAACACCCAACCGGACTGATCGCGGTTCGAGTCCTGACAGGGATACAAAAATTACGCGCACTGCTGATGAGTCCCGAACAGGACGAAACAGCTGTCCAGTGCTCTCTGTTGGTTATCACAAAAATTTCCATCGCATTTATTCAATCAAGTTCCCTTAAACCACCTCCAATGATAGTATGTTTCTGTTCTGTTAGAGGGATCTTTCATCCCCCCCACCCACCCAACCCAGGTTGACGATTCTCGCACCCAAGTGGGAAACGTTAAGTAAATTGCTTCCCTTATTTCACGGCTCACGTACCCCGACAGTTTTCTACTACCGATTCTATTCCCTATAAATCCTGCGGCTCGAGCATTGAATAGTCACCAAAAACATCGCAAACACTGTGGTTAACAAGGATGCATTCTGGGAGCCGTACTGTGTGGCAAATTTCCCCAAAAAAGAATCTATTTCCTGATGTTCCACGAAGTGAAATGAGACAGATGTGAAAGTGTGAGAAATGAAAGACATGAAACAAGGAACTGGGGAGAATGGAAAAAGGTGTCACATAGGAATATGGGACAACTACTTTGATGGCCATGGTAACAGCAACGTTTGAGCCAAATAGCGTGGTGTACAAAACTTCTGCTCATAGACTTAATTGATATGGATTCTACAGTTATCAGGATCCTCGTACATAATCCTTTGGTGTGGTTCTTAGGTGCCGTGAAGAGGCTTGCAAATGATGTCCCCTGATCAATTCTGTGTCCGCTGTCGACCAGATGTTGCAGGATTGAGTTGTTCAAGCTCCTCACTATACCTTTTTGAATAGGAGTTGAACAAGGTTCAGATATTCTCTTGGATAAACACCTCACTTATTGTCCGATATCACGACACAACAACCTTGTTTGCAACACCCGGTGGCCATTGGATGGACAGTTCTTTTACAGCCAGTCCATTGGAGAATCAATGCTATGATTCGATGTTTCGTTAGTTACCTGATGGTCTGTGTAGAATATTTCATTACAGGTAGAATGTAAATGACTGGACAAGTTTGTTGTGAAGAACATATACTTCCTGGGTACAAGTATATGAATGAAATGACAAACGATTACCGGACACACGGCAAGAACCGCGAAACCGGTCACGTGCTTCCAGGGAAATTTTGTCCAGTCATTCACATACTACTTATAATGAAATATATATATGTAAATCATCCATGACTAACGTTTGGACTTATTTTGACGGTCATTGACAAAAAATGCAACACGTGAGTTAATTGATCAGATTTGGTTCAGAATTTGAGATTTTCCTGTTCATTCGCGTCTTAGCCGCAAGTAGAGGACAACAATGTTTTAGAGAAGAAATTGGTCACTGTCTGGATGTTTGCCGCATTTAAACAAGCAAGATACGTGCTGTAATAGGCTATTGGTTCCACTCCCTAAGACCTTTTATGAAAATTGAACATCAATGTAATATTATTGTTCCTCCTGAGAGAGATTAACGAGTAGCGTATTTAGGAGCAACTATTCGATACGGACTTGCTCTGGTTGAGCGGCAATGATGGTGACCACGGTCAATGACTTTGAACCTATGTTCACATGTTTCTCGGTGGGTTTCCGGATCGAACTCCAACAGTATTTTCACATCCTTCATACTTCCCGTAAGTCGTTTATTTTAAAGTTAAGACATTTCGAGCCTGCTTAAATTTTCATTTCAAGACTGGTCCAGGAAATCATCTGGCATTCAGGTTGAAATTATTGATGGGTCTTTACCAAGCAAGCTACATTTGTTTGTAGAAGGGAGGCCAAGCCCAATCAAACTACCCTGTCTGGTGCTTCATGACGCTCTCAATTTGAAATCTACGGTCTTCATTGTTTTATGAGTAGTGCTAACTTCGAAATATCCGCACAATCCTTTAACTTTCAGGGATCTCTCTGCCCTGGTAACCAACTGACTCTTCACTTCATTGAGTGGTCAATTCTATGTGTGAGACTAGGTAACCATGTGTGCGATGTCGTCTCTGAATCTGTTCATCCACTGGATCCAGTCAACTGGATATCACCAGCGACGATGGAGCATGGCGAGTTGGGAGTTCCTGCACAAAAATTTACGAACAGTAACGATAGCTGCGGCTGAGCTAATTAACTGAGGAGATGCGTTTCCCCATTCCTCTAAAGAGTGGGAGTGTCTTTTAGCCAGAAACTCGGTCATCCAATTGTGTGTTGTTCCAATAAGTTTGTAGGAGCCTGGTTTTTGGAGCAATCGCCTACAAACTACTGAATGAACAGCCTCTAGGTAACATAGATCGACTATCCGGTGTTTATGCTAAACTTTTGTGACCTCGCTAAGTAACTCAGCTAGTTTCTTAGGAAAGGTGTGTTTTTCATTGCCGGCGATGGCACATCCTCTAAGAAGGGTCTACAGATATGGTGACTAGTTGCTTCTTCTTCTCCACAGTGCGAGAGAAATCCGGTCACGGTGGCTGATCTGCAGTGTTGTGCCTTCATTCCACTTACTTTTCTGTGAAAATCCATCACAAATAGGGTACTTCAACCGATTGAGAGTGGGCGTCCTTTTCGCGAGTTCCGAAACCATATCTCTTAGCGAATGTGTAAAACATTTTAAGTTTTCCACAGTAGTGTGAGGGGTGCTTACCATAGGTATATTGGGTACTTCATTCACATCTGATTCTTCTGGCACCTTGTAAATATCCGATGCAATTATCTAAATACTAATTATGCCTGGTGAAGGAGAAACTGAGATACCTTTCGTTTTACCTTGCCGTTATCCGATCTACGAGTGCCACCAAGATACACACTGTGTCCTGGTCCCCCAACAACGATCGCCGTGGTTGTCTGTTACTACAGTACTCATCTGTTGCATCCGGTATAAGTCAATAAGCACGCGAGCAGTACATTAAGTAGTTATCCTATTTCCAGTATGTAAATGCAAAAGTAGCCGGTCCGTGTCCCGATGAGCAAGCAGTGCGTAAACACGCAGGCAGGCAGACACAAAAACTGGAGCAAGGGTTATCAAAAGAACTATGTCGTCACGCCTGGTATTTGGCGAACCGATCAATGCGGACAGGTTAAAACTGACCTGTGATTCACTGAGGCGGATCGACCTTGTAACAGATTAAGTTCCCATGATGTGCGACATCCGTGTGGTGGCAGGCCGCAACGAGCAATCACCTGATGTGCGGGAAACGTTTCACTCGACTGCAGGCCCCCACATCATCGAGTACCCCTGTTTGCATTGTAACTGAATTCCCCCATAGTACGTTTTCCATTGCTCATTCTCAGCTCGCGCATTCTCTTTTCTGTTCTTATATGGTTACCTATCTCGCAACTTTACACTGTACAATTCACCCAGGACAAGTGGCATTTTCTACATTCATCTGGTGTTCCCGGCTTATCGCGCTTTTCATTTGTGCTCTAACTGTCGTCAGATACAACCAATGCGGATCATTGTGCCATTTCCCATCTGCAAGCTCTGATTATGATTTTCTGGCACTAATCATTAAAGGTGGCCTGATCTCTCCTAATCAATCATAGACTCCACTTCGAGTAGTCTTGCTTGCCATGTTCAGTTTGGTGAAATTTCTACTCTTTTCGTGTGAGTTGTTCATGTTCCCCAGATTGGAGATCATCTTTGCCAGGTACTAGTCACTTTCACCTGCCAGGTGGATGACAACTTCTCCGTCCTTAATGTTTTACCCAATATTGAATTTGTAATTAGTAAGGAACTTGAATAGCGGATCTAAACCGTAGGATAGTTTCTCTTTTGCATTTGTCCACGTGCCCGACACAGTTTCGGGAAGTATTATTATGTACTGCAGTTTCTTGGGGGCAAAACAGGCTGAAAAACAATGTTACAAATCAAATCCGTTTGTAACCACCCTAGAGCTGAATCCGTGGCCTATTCACTGTGTTCATATAGCTGAGTGGTCGTTTTTTCTCTCATGACTCGCACTTCGTTGTATTCGGAAAGTTCGGTACTTTTTGCACTGTTTAGGATTCTAACTCTATCGCTCCACTACGTTTCGTTTTGACTAGATGTTAGGTAAAGCATTTCACCAATGTCGTCAGGTATTCAAATTTCTACCCGACTCTTTTAAGAAATCAGATCGGGCTCTAATGTTGCTATATTCTCCCACCATAGATAGCCGGGACTATGCAATTCTATTAATGTAAAAAGCTAAATTTTGCGTGAAAAGATAGCAGTCCGCTTCATCAAGAAAGTTGGCAATCGGGTGCTTTTGAATGCAACTGTAGATTCACTTATGTAGCATGCGCTTATGTTCAACTCTTGATAGTTGGTCTGCTAATTTTGCCATGCTTAAGGGGCAGTTGCGGAGTTACGTTCAGCTTTCGGCATCCGGCGACTTCCTCGTTTTTTGGGAGATTTCAATCCAAGATGTATTGATTTCTGTTTGGATCTTTATTCCGCTACCTATTTGATGCACCCCTTACAATATTACTCATACACACGCATACACACGTTCACGAGATCTACTCTTTTCCGTATCCTTGACTTATGTTCTTTGTGACCTATGCAAGAGTGCTGTATTTGACTGGTGAATGATGCACCGAAAACGAGCTTGTTTCCCTAATTGAATTCTTCGAACAGTTCAGAGACACTTTCCAGTTGTTTGATATTTTAAAATATGTTAAAGTATTGACTAGTATGATTGATCGGTTAAAATAACTAACTGAAATAACTGAAATGCAAAAGTTAGAAAAAAATCTAAAACTAGTTAAATTCATTCACGATGATTTTCGATTACCTTTTTTTATTCAATTCCAATGCGTTAACTGACGAAAAATAGTTGGCTCATTACAAGATCCCAAAAGCCATTCACTTGTCACAATACAAAGCCACTCAGCCATAACCGAGTACATTCGTCCGACTATGTATCATGTGATTGTACTCATTCACTAAATTTCAGTTTCCTCTAATGAGGTCTGAGTGGATTCAACCAACTCAGACATTTCTCTGACGAAATAAAAAGAAACTGTCGAAATTATTTAGACAAAGTCACACTGTAAACTATAGAGATTTGTGAGCAGAAGTGAACGAATTAAAATCACTACAGTTCAAAGCTTGAAAGTCTTAAATTTGCATTTTCCAGCTTCTGTGATTGAACGGATCAAATATCACGTTTCGGGGTGAAGTCTAAGCGAATTTTATTCTATTCAACTCACTCATATTACTTATTCACCACTACTTATAAGTAGCTGCTTTCACAATGAACATTTTTTTAATTTTTGGAGTTGCAATACTAGGGTTATAATTTCACATTGTGGTGCCTGGTCGAGGATGGTTATTTATTATGAGTAACGATTAAAGTATCGGTAGATTGTCATTCATACATCAACATTTCTCATTTGGAAGGAGTATTCCGAAGTCCCACACGTACACAGGATAGTTGATGGATCAGTCCTACAGTGGATGAACATTCTCATATTTACCATACTGAACAGCGATAATTAGCTCCAACAGGTCTTGTTCATTTTGACCGTTAAAGAAACTGCCAATCGCATCCTTTTCCAACAACACCGACATGGCAATAGTCTAGCAGTACTTGTTTATCAGTACGAACTGGTCGACCTCTCACGCATCCTGCCAAGTAATCGTGGTAAAGTCCATCTCATAAACATTATTTTAATGCCTCTGGTAATTACTATTCGGTGCTTATTTCCCCAACAGTTGCACCTTCATGTTTTGTGCATCACAAGGCAGCTATGCTCATGAAATCTGCATATTTCGACAGCGTATTCAACGAACCCGTAATATTGTGATTAACATAGGTGTATTCGTACAGTTGTATTTTCCCATTAGCATATATTTTTCTGAACGCCGGTTCAATGAGTGAAAATCTGCGACCACCGAGGTTCGAACTGAAGACCACCGTAGACAAACGTGCGTCATACACGCTTGCCACGGACTTGTTTAGTCCGTATCTCAGTGCTGCTCTCTGATATGCATGCTTTCGATTAACACACCACCATCTGGAATCGCGTTTCGATTTGCTGGCATTTATCGCACCTCATCTAGCTCAATTGTGTTTTCCTGCTCGATCGTTATATTCCTGAACTAAAATGTGCTGTGAACCTGTTCCATACCGTAACGCAATCTCTCCCAATTCGAATTTTACTGGTGCGCTAAAGTTACGCTTAGCTGTCTACCGGACAGACCTTGTTTCTACCATTGCTGTAACGGACTGTTACTGTTGCCTGGCTTCAGGTTACCTTGTCCGTTTTATTGTTATTATCTTATGATTTTAGAACCATGAGCCATACCATTTGTCGACAAACGTTTTGAAATTTCTACTTACACATAGTTACGCCACATTCCTCTGGAACTGACGCTACTGCTTTTTACTTCCCTCTGTATGTGATGATGAATGACCCTGGTATGTAAGGAGCTGAAAATCCACCCATTAGGATGGACAAAGCGATTTGTGAACAAAAATTTGTTCGACAGTAATAACTGTACGATAGTGGGGTAAGAACGAGCTGCAACTGGTATCAGAACAGTCATTATGTGGATTATCACCAGCATGATTCAATGGCTGAAGTTGTGGGAAACAAAGAGAAACAATGAAAAAGGATAACAAGAGGTACAGAAATGCCTACAATCGTAAAGCCATTTGGGATGAACGAATTGATCAATTTTTATTCATAGCAATCAATTGCAATAGAATATTTGAATTTAGAACTGCTCTGATTAGATTTAATGGAAGACATGTTTTGGCTACTCATGAGTAAGCAAGTACGTACTCTTCAAGCTGATAAACGATAGGTTGCTAGAATGCAGGGTGATTGTCCTTATTCCGAAAAATGTTTTGCAAGACAATAAAACTGAAATTCGGTATAGAGGTTTTCACACGAAGAGGGCGTTCCAGTCTGTAGTCTGTGGGAATTCATTTGCAGTGAAATTCAGTCATTCAAACTTATCACCTCCGAGGAACACTGATGGCATGTGGTTCGGCAGTTGTAGAAAACCAATATGCTAATGTATCGTCAAATGTATCACAATCGAACCCTGTTGGTTTTGAAAACCTTCGGCCGTTGATTTATACAAATTAATCATTCATTCAACATGAGAACAAAATGAATCCAAGGAAAAATCGCAAGATCTACTATATTTGTTGCGTTCATTTTTTTTTTAAATTTTCATGTACCACTTGGGACGGTGGAGCAAAAAAACAAAGTGTGACATTAGCAAAAATACCAGATAAAAGCAGTCTGCAAATAATCCCATGAACGTTATATTTTGTCGCATCGAGTTTGCAAAGTGTTCCCCTTTCCAGTTTGCAACTCAACCGCTGCCAATTAGAAATGGAATCCTACGTTCGTGCGATTCTCCTCCGTGGAAGTCAATAAGAAGAGATTACCAGATATGGGACTGAACATTCCAACCAGTTCTATCCATAATTGATGTCAGAAACAGCTCCTGATGTCTGGTACCGTAAACCGGTGATGTTGATAATAGCTCCATAGCTCCATAATAGCTCCATCCATGGTCGTATACACTCATAAGGATGCGCTGAATTAACGAAAGTCAGACTTCACATAAAAGGCAAGTATCTGTTTTCTTAATGGCAACTCCTTCCACGGGGGTAAATTGGCTAAAGGAGAACCGTATCCAAGGCGTGAGATTTAAAATGTTAGCTTTCAGATTTTCAGAATTACTTGTTTCACTTGTGAACACAATTTAAGGTCCACAGACAAAAATCATCCAAGGTATTTGAAGTATTGCAGCCAACACTCAATGATAATTCTGTGTTTGGGACATTGCAAGATAATCATATTCAAATCCCCATCGACATTTC
The DNA here is from genome assembly GCA_900618425.1 of Echinostoma caproni. Classification (NCBI taxonomy): domain Eukaryota; kingdom Metazoa; phylum Platyhelminthes; class Trematoda; order Plagiorchiida; family Echinostomatidae; genus Echinostoma; species Echinostoma caproni. Next base: position 7,340 of record UZAN01050934.1, on the reverse strand, counting down.
AAATGTTTCGCCTAAATTCTAAATGAGTCGCAAATTTC
>UZAN01050932.1:5512-19669 GCA_900618425.1 Echinostoma caproni | reverse complement strand
GAGCCACCACCGCCCTTGCCTTATGACAACAATCCATCACCGCATCCGACTGCATACCATATTTCTCAGATTCGTGGATAGCAACCGAATATCAATTTGATTATTCGACACACAATCATGGCTACGGGTCGTGTGTTAGTAACCAACTGGATAGAGCAGTAACAAATTCAGATATAAAAACCAACAGAAGCATATAACAGTCACATTGATATTTCATTAGAACGCAAAGCAGTTAGCAATTGTTTCAATATGCAACTCCTGATTGGTTCGCTATCATAACAATCGTACAGGAAATGCCTAAGCGGTATGCACTTGCTTTAAAAGAGGGAACAAAATTAAGCTGCGATTGCAAACACAGACTATGCAGTCTAACTATGCTCACACTATACTATACCGTGGTAAATGAATTCAAACAGACAAATGGTTACATGAGGGTCCGGCAGTGTTACACATCCTGGTTCGAACCCTCACCAACTACAGAGCTCATTGTTCTAAAACAAAAGGTGTCTAGCAGAAGAACAGTTGATTTGTTTCCGTGATACATTCACCTTTTATGACAAACAGTGTGCTAACTATTGTTGTCGTCATTGAAAACAAATCTTGCACTCCAGCATCGGATTTCAATTATTGAACTCCGGAATCCAAGTACATACGAACAACAATTCCGAACCGGGAGTAATAAATGAACGCAGAATTCAGTGTGAGAAAAACATTAGTTTCTATGGATATCATCTGTCATGAAGAAAAATAACATTCAATCGATAAATAATTTCCGCATGAATAACATCTGTACAGAGAAAAGTGAATATTACTACCCACAGAAGAAAAGGCAAATGCATTTGAGGAAAATAAGTTACTCGTTTGACAACTGAAGGTAGGGACCCGTTCGTGATATGTACATGAAAAGACTGGGAGAGGGAGGCGGTTGACAAATATGATTAAATCGGCAAAGAGGTGCTTATTCGTGGTGAAATCACAATAAAAACTCTTGAAATTACGGCGTTATCTTTTCTTGATTGAGGACAGAGTGATGAAGGGAAGAAACACATTGGCCAATGGCATCGATTCCATTAATCACTGTCCGGTGCGGCCCAACTGGACCATGAATAACTCATACCCGGGAATGGACAAGTCACCATTGGTTCATGGGTGCTCTGTTTGGCAATATGAATGTCCGTTGATAGAGTGTTGAAATTCAGAATGTCCGGGCTTCGGAACAGGTTCTCCCAATTCGCCACGGGGACAGCAGCAGGAGAAGGAAGTTGATAGAATATTTGAGCCAAATTATTGGGCAAAGGAAACATCGGTTTTCTGGGATCAAACTGGATCGTATTTGATTGGAGCGGGCCAATTTGTGGTCGATGAAACCAGATACCACAGACACCGGACTTGCTTTCACACATGTGATGATCCGGGCGGCCAACAAGCACCAATGTGGGATTGGCATTGGATTGTGACTTCGCTCCGGACTCATCGACTCGAGATGGACTAAATTCGCTACTATCCGGATGGTGCGTGAGGTCAGAGTGAAAACCGCGTAAATCATCAACCAAGTGTGTGGTGGATACGAGTCCACGAAACCCGAGGATTTCGGGGCACAAATTCACTTGTAACTTCGGCCGCAACGATCGACCGTGAGCATCAGATAGAAAGCCATCATTCTTATTGTCAGCTGAAGTACTGGCTGCAGTCCATTCTATCCACTGCTGTGTTTCTGTATTGAAACAGAACTGTGTCGCGGTCTGATCGCGAGAACACGTCCCAAATGCAAAGAGATATGTTTGCCCTGTAAATGAATTAAAACGCGCTGTTAAATTGAGACTACTATCAATGAAAAAGTAAGCGAACCCTAAATGTGGAAAATAAACGTTGCGGGCAACCGAAGCGGAAGGCAATCTAAAGCCGAGAAAATGTAACGTCAGATATCGTATCGTAATAATTAGGTACCATAAAACTTGAGGGACCCGGAAAGATAGATAAAGGAGCCTTTTTCGGATGGAGAACGCGGTCATCGTAATTTTGAGGTATGAACAATCGCTAGCATTTTGCAAAATTAGTGACCATTAAACCAACTTGGTCACATCTGAACTTAACAGCAGCAGTATCAGTTTTTACAACCATTAACCATGCACACTCGTGCGCCGGTTTTGGTTGCTGCCTTTTGGCTGCCCATTGGGATGAAGAACAGGAGAAAAAAGGAAAGTTGAAAGTGGAGTCGAACAGAAAATAGAGAAGTTCAGTGGTCTAGGTTGCAAAGAAATTGAGGAGATGCACGAACGCCACTGGTTGCGACACCCAGCCATATCACTCAGTGTTTCTAACCAACGGTTGCGATCATCCCGAGGTCCCCAGCCAGGGAGCCTAACAGGACCTATGTGACCTAGTCTCCTGGTTAGGGTTTTCATATCCTCGTGCCAGGTCTTAGCTTGACCACCCTTGGCTTTGTTCCACTCGGTATCCGTTTCGGCGAACATTGCTCGCCTCGGTAACCTATCTGGTGACATACGTAACACATGTCCCAACCAACGTAATCTATGGAGGTCGACCACTTGCTCCAGTGGGTGATCGCGGATACCCAAAACTGTGCCTCACCTCAGCATTGCTCATCCGGCTACCCCACCAGATTCGTCCAATGCTGCGTAGACAGCGGCGTTCAAACACCGACAGTCTGTCTTTGTCCTGTTTTCTTAATGGCCAAGTTTCTGCTCCATATAGCAGAACTGGCCGAACTACTGCAGCATATACTCGACCCTTCGCAGACAGCCGGATGTCGCGACGGCGCCACAGATGTCTCAAATTGGCAAATGCCAATCGAGCCTTCTGTATGCGAGCAGACACTTCATCCGTGATGCGTCCACCGGGTCAGATGTAGCTGCTCAAATAACAAAAATTATCCACCTGCTCTATTACTTCCCCAGTTAGAGTGAGGCTGGGGACTGGTTCAACCCAGTCTTGTAGTAACATTTTACACTCTGAATGTGCAAAACACATACCGAATATGGCTACACTGGCATTCAAGTTATCCAGAAAAGCTTGCAACTTACCTGGGTCTGCACTTAGTAGCACAATGTCGTCTGCATACTCTAGATCAGACAGCCTGCCTCCTGGGAGTAAATCGATAGGGCTGTTTCCATAATCAAATCCATAACAAAGTTGAATAGAAATGGAGGAAGAGAGCAACCCTGACGAACACCACTTTCCGTGGTGAACTCGGGCGAAAAAGTGTGGTAATCCCGGACTCCTCTTTGGCTATTAGTGCAAAGCGATTGCAATATTGAAATTAACTTCTCGGGCACTCCTTTCAGGGAAAGGCAGCGCCAGAGTTTAGAGCGGTCGACTGAGTCGAAAGCCGCTTTGAGATCGAGGAAGACAGAGATGGTGCGTCTACGAAAAGAATGCCGGTGCTCCAGAATTTGGCGCAGAGTGAAGATGTGGTCGAAGAAGTANGTAAATTTCAAGCGTCTAATTTAATATTTGATCACAAGGTATCAACAAAAGCCATTTTTCATAAAATAAACCAGTGTGAGAGGAGCGGCGTTACAGAGTTACTATCACTTGATTAAACGGATAGTGTAACACGATCATTTAATCATCGTTTGATTTTCTGAACAAACGTCAATTACGTCATGTCGTCAGGCTATGGAAAACTCAGTTTATGAACAATCCGCTTTTGTTGGCACGATTCAGAGTGGAGGATAGGATTAGTCACCGCCTCGGCCATGCGAAGTATACTATGCCTCAATTATTTGGGTAGATTCATCGGGGTTCTGTGGATGACCTTAAATGACTTTTCGACATCTACCGTATGTCCCGTGTTGATCGGATGCTCCATAATTGAGCTACGGATGAATTTTGATAGTTATTTTCTCAACCATGCCGGATAATGCTCTTGAATCCGTTTGGTCAACCGCCGACTGGAACAACCGATGCAGCCGGCTCCACAGGAGCACGTATATTGACATAGAAATAGTTGACAGTGGCAGTCGATCCTTAAGTCTCTGAAGAATGGCCGGATAGGATGAGTGGAATATTTTTAGTTGTGGCGTAAAATCTGGACTTCATTGCTCTTGAGAGTCTCGTTTCGAAAGGTTTACTAACACCGTCGTGGAAAAGACAGATTCATAAATAATGGTTTTGATTGATTGAGTTAAATTAGAAATAATGGTTTCTCAAGGACGATGTAGATAGAGTTGGCTCTCTGGCGGTTTCGTTTTCATATACCATTCCATGAAATTGTCTGGGTATCCATTCTGTCAAAAAGTGCTTTCTAGATGCTCTAATTCACTTGGTAATGTTCCGTTGGAACAAATCATTCTTGCTCTTTAGACTGGACAACACACTAAGTTTCGGTTTTGTTTGATCGGTACTGCATTGCGGAAGTTTAGGTATTGCCCAACCCACGTTTGCTTTCTATACACACTCCTCTCAATAACTCCATTCTCATTCCGGGAAAGCAGCACATCGAGAAAAGGAGTCCACCCATCCCTTTTGGACTCCAGTGTAAAATGTATCGATTGACGTGCTTTGTTGAACGTCAACAAAAGTTGCGAAACATTTGTTGTTGTATTTCTAATGGCAAAGATATACATCATCAAGATAGCGACGAGTATCCAGTTGAGAGATATTGTCTTTTAGTTCATGGTTTTTCAACTTCGCCATAAAAATGTCTGCTGGTAATGGGCCAAATGGCGAACCCATTGCCACCCATCGACTTAGCGGAACGTGTCCATTGCATAACAACGTTCATTGTGCAACGCAAAAGTAGTACATTCAGATACGAGATCGGAGTTTCGATGTTTATCTCGTTTTGCGCTATGTAATTACAGAGATAACCAATCGTTCCAATTAGTGAAAAGTGAGGACACGTTCAGTGAAAACATTACCTTGCTTTTCACGCTCAGGTTTTTGACTACTTCGACGAACTGACCTGTATCGCGTAAGCTGAATTTCACTATTGCTTTCCGGACGGGTTCTGGCTTGGAGACGAGCCATCGTGCAATTAAATGGTACGGAGAACCAGACATCACTCGTGGAGGACGATTCGGCTTATGCACTTTAGATAGACCGTATAGACGTGGGGTAACTGAGACTTGGGGTTTTAGGCTCTCGAGTTTTGTCGTTATGATATGGCTTTCAATCTACAATCTGTTCCGCAATGTCATTAGTTGTTTTTCAATAGAGTCTGTATTATCTTTATCCCGGTACAGTTACTGAAATTTGGTCTTGTTAGTCAGATTTACTTCCATTTTATTAACATAACCAGCTCTGCTCATCAGTACTATTCCAGCACCTTTGAAATCACTAGTTCCTTGTTTTGATTACGTTGTTCAAGTGCATCACTGTGATGTGTTAAGAGCCCCAGTGACAGTGTTTCTCTTTTTTGACGATATGCGTAGCATGTATTCAGCATAGTAGCACAGTAGACTTTATATGTTCCAGATGCAGGGAAGATGTTGGCTGAAGATTTTGGGTTTGGGTTATCAGGTTTTCAACTTGCGTCTCGATCCCAATTCGCCAATTATGCGGACGATGGTAGCAGAATTTTGTTCCAAGCGATAGGACTTCCGTCCGTTCGTTGGTCAATCTCATATTCGACAAATTGTGAACGTATTCCTCCGGATTGCTGGGAAACTTGGCAAAAACTGCTTGTTCATTCACTGATTAAATCAAGGATTAACGCTTCTTCTCAATTCTACCTTTGATCACACTGGATGTATATGACACGAAATGATTCCTCATACCCTCGGATAAATTGTCAAATGCGAATTCTCTCTGTAGTAAGTTTATCTTTAGTTCATCAGTTCGTGATTGGATAGATTCGAAATGATTCTTGCCAAGTATCCTTCAATTTCTCCTATTCGGGTTAATTCGACTTCATCTCAAGATTTGACAAAATTGCTTCCGATATTGATTCAATCGCAAACATTCCTCATAGAACACCATCAACCTTGTGATCGTACATTAATGTAGAAGCTTGAGAATGAATAATCGAACGGTATCCTTTGCTTCACTGGGCTTTTCAATGAACAATGGGGATATTTCAACAAATTTTGATTTAAGCCTTGTTCCATAGTACAAAAAGACATTACTAATAGTCACAGAATCTCGAGTACGTAACGTATCACGGATGAACAAGCAGTATACAGGAATACGACAGATAACCTACGGAGTGTTTTACAACCAACTTTCAAATGTAGACCAGCAGCGAACCGCGGAATCAATAGAGTTGAGCGAGTTAAGATAACAATAATTGTAGACAGTAAAGTCTTGTTATAAAGAAATGTTTTAGTTCAAATAAAAATAAGTTTGCAGGCGGAGTAAGAACGACATTAAAATACAACATCGCAGAAAATTCACCAAAACGGGTGATGAGTTGGCCAGTGTTTATTAGTACGCTACCTCTTGATATTGATGACCAACCTACTTGTAGTGATATACTTTACTGTGGTTCGCTCCTTGGGTAGGATAAGCCGACTCCGTAGTGATTACGGAGTTTTATAGGAGTCTGGTGAGAGAAACATCACTAGCGTCACTCGGCGTTTTGTTTCGAGGGCACTCCGCCAGCTCCCGCAGCCAAGTGCCGATGTTAAAACAGCCGTGTGTTGGTGCATGGTAACCGGCGGCGCCGACACAAATGGCTGCAAAACACGGACCCATGAATCCCCATTAGTCGGACAGAATTCCTTCATAGCCACTGGATCTTTTAGTAGATCTTGTCTCGAGGTGTAAAAGCTTCTATACCTCGGTCACCCTTATCCTGGTTTATTCCGCCTATCAAGCGGTTTAGCGGGATGTGGCCTCTGGTGCATACCACAGTTTCGTGGAGCCACAGGTGACCGCTAGATACAATATAGAGACAGAAGAGGAGTGTTCGCCCAATGGAAAACCAAAGTCTACTCGCTCAGGAGTTTCAGTCCGATTAGATAGCCCACACATAGCTTGTAACGATATGCACAGCAGTGTAATAAGAGCGAGACACTACAATTCGGGCCCAATCTATTCTGGTCCCGAAAAGAAATGTTAATATGGTGAGGAAACAAATCCTGGATGCATCACTCTCCTATTCTGGTGTCGTCTGTCCCCCCCCTCCCCCCGGTCGGGGATAAAAGTCAAATCGTACATCCCAAATCGATCGAAAGAGGCGTTGCGATCTAAATATGATCGGGTTCGTCATTTTCTCGCCACAAAGTGCGATTCGCAATCTGAGTGTCGAAGAAGATAATCCAGTGTGAAGGGGTGGGTGCTGCAAGACAAAAACAGCGACAGGCAAAAACAGTCTAATTTAAAAGTAATAGCCGACTATCGATTCCAAGCAGAATTGGTAAACTAAAACTTGAAGAAATAGGTATGTTTTGTACCAGGTGACAATAATGAAACTCCTTATAGTTGGTGGATAACCGGGAAGTGAGGACCAAAAACATGGTGCCATATCCCATTATAACTCATTTCACTCGTGGAGAGCGTGTGTGCCTTATTATCCACGAAAAATTGTCCAGAAAGACAGCGCTTTCTACATAGATCATGTAAAATTATCAAACTATTCTGTTCCTGAGACACTGTGATTATGGCCAACAAAACCGGATCAAACGAATTGCTCCCTGCTTTAACCAAAAACGTGATTCTCATACAACGGTGGTGTGTAGGACCAATCACATGTGTGACAGAATGGATCAGAATAACTTGAGGATTTTAAACAACAAAATTATTTTACTAGGCAAAATCAATGCCAGGATCAAAGGTCACTAATCACACTTGGGTTGTACAGGTGGAACGGATGGTAGAATACACTTATCGATCGGAAACCTTACCGGTTAGAAGATAAGATGTGCTGATGGAGAGTGCTCTCATCACATAACCTCTCAAAAGTGATCACAATGGGAAACCAAAACACCGTTTAAAGCAGGCTATTTCAACGACCCTACAATGATTCGCTAACTACTCCATGAAAGTACACGAATGAACAATGAAACCAGCTTGGGTATGTCAGACTCTCCTTAGAGTACTTGCCTTTTCTTAAGGAACAAGTATATCGGTAGGACTGAGAGAGAACCGTACATCAGGATCTCAGAACACTACCGCGGACGTTTAACGTTGGATCAATGGAAGAGTTCCTTCAGCTCCTTCCCATCATTTACTGGATACCATAAACCACACACCTGTAGACAACTACACTCAGGGACTAGTATTGTCCTGTCACGATACGGCTGCCGCCGTGTGACAACACACACACACACAGGCAACAATTTCGTGTCCAGTATTGTCGCTCTCAGACGGTCGAAACTAGGAGTGTATGTAGCTTCATTATCTAATGCGAGGAGACTGCCACTATTTCGTCTTGAAATACATAAATATCGGTCAGCTTCCAAATTCTTGCACACAGAACACCGTACCCCATTTTCAATCGTCGGTTGAACACCGATCGCTGCAAACAGATTTCAGAAACGGGAAGCAGGAAAAGCATTGTGGTCCAGCAGCGGGGGCTTAAAAATCCAGGAATTCGCTCACACCGTGCAGTTTCAGTATGCCATAGGTCACAGACGGGTCTTAGAGGTAATGACGCCCATAGTTTGTAGGTGACAACTGCACCACGTGGTAAACATTCGTGAAAGAAGCGGTGGCCGACACTAAACGATAAGGATAGGAAAGCGTCGTTTAGAATGTTGTTGCGATAGGGTGAGAAGCTAGAAACAATCAGGTTCGGGACTAAGAAATCTGCACATCGGGCCTTGAGCCACCACATGCCGGTCTCAAACAAATCCTAGCTAGGATGCAACAGTGCGCGAGGAAAGGTTGTTACGGATAACAGCGGACAGCTCATGTGTTTTCGAATCATGATCGAGTCTACGATACATGTAGCTACCCCGACCGGTATACCGATCTACAAGACCGGAAAACAAGCTACCGAAAAAAATACGGAATGAAAATTCTATTGCATTACCAATCAGGGATTATTCTCACCCAGGTCATTGGATCGCCTCTAGAAAGACCTATGTGTGACTATCGGTCAGAAACACCCTCCTCCACCCCCAGGAAGACTGTCGCAATGTGATTTTATAACATGAATATGGCGTGTACCCTAGTAAATAAAACAACATATGTATCTGATTGTAAAGGGTTCGTATCAAACACTTAGAACGTACCGGAAGTGGTATTGTCTTTTGCGTCCGTTAGTGCAAGTACACGATAGATACGTATCAGGAACGGTGGTGAAGGTAATGGTTCCACTACCAAACCGGCAGTCGTGTCACATCGAAACCGGAAAAAGTGTGATCGAACGTGAGAGGTTTGGTGCAGATTATGTCGTCGAATCCGAGCCTCACGGGGATCCGAACGATCCGCGAATTCCACATTCGCATATAGCCATCCGTCTGGAGTGATCAGCCCGAGCGGATCGACTGACGTGAACAGGGCGATCCCGCTGGATGGACTGGCAAACAGCGGTTTGGATGCGCGCAAATGCCATTGCCACAAGGTTGCATCAAATCGGTACAGATAGAGCCATATTTTTGCATTGGCCGGACCGGCACAGTACACATGCAATCCCGTCGGTAGGGTCGCTACACCGATGCGTCGAGACCGGAAACAACCGGACATGGTCAAACCAATCGAACGATTCTCCAGAGCAGGTAAAACTAACGGAGGTAACCATTCAGCTTGACATGTGGCCAAACACCACATAAACCCGTTCACAGTACACGTGTATGGATTGTGATAAAGAACAACGATCAGACTTTTATGTCGAGCCACATTAATCGAGGGATGACACAGATAAATACGTCCGTCGAAATCTCCATCCACCACCGATTCACTGGTCAGTTTACTTAAATGACAGGGTGGAATGTCCAAACTCCGGAGTTCGCCTGTGATCAGATTGAACAATCTAATTTCCAATGTATTTTTGCCAAAATAACCTGGAGCAAGAGTAATCAATACAGGGGAGGAAGCTCGAGACTCGAAGAAAAGCGATTGATTCGACTGATCTTGTATGCATCTCAACCCCGCAAATGGACCCTGGTACGGGATTTGACGCATCAATGTGTTAAACGCCTCACAATCTAACTCCCGTTGCCACCGAACGGATGGATACTTGACAGACCAGCAATCATAGAGTCGAGACCTAGCCTCGAACGAAAGCAAACCGGGCCGCACACAATTGAAAAGGGCTTCTACATTGCTTGGTTCGTCTAGGCCCAACTGTTTTAACAAACTTAACCAATTCAAAATCAAATCGAGGACCACAGATTCGTCTGGCACACAAAGCAAATTGGAACGCAAAATCCCTATGGTCAATTCCAACACAGCCGATTGAATTTCGGGTGATGCAATATACGGTTTTAGAATGAGATCCGGATGTTTAGCGGCATATTGTTGAAACAGTTTTGCGAACGATGTGTCTTGAATTTGACTGACTCTCACCCAACCCTCAAGACATAGCGAAAACACATGGCAATCGTGTCGAACATGGTCCGTCGTGAAAATGGGCAAAAACAAACGTCCCAACAAACTGGAAAGACGAGTTAAGCATGTGCGAATGAGGAGGGAGATTTGTAAATAATCCGCCGCCTCGATCACAGCCAAAAGTGCATCCAATTCCGCCTGGACGACACAGACAGACTCGGACCCANTGTGGGGCTTGAGTGAGAATAATCCGCGGACGAATCCTCAAAGGGCCATGAGGTGAATGTGTTGTGTGCGCACTGTACGACCAGATTCAGTTGATAGGCCGTGAGATTCGGAAAGACAAAACGACCAGTAGCACTTTCACACATGCCACTAGCTAAAGCAGCAGAAAAATACAAGCTATGATCCGACAACAATTTCCGTGGGACCTGTGGGAAGTAAAGGACAGCCGACGGAGGGAGTTGGTCATGACACAGATTAAACAAAGCATTCGCATTCGGAAAAAAACAATCACCAGCGGTGTAACAAACGTTAATTATTCCCACGGAATTCTTACAATTACGTTAATCTTCTAGCCTTATTCTGACGAATAAACCCGTATCCCCGATTGATCACCGATTACGAACTGGTCAAGAGATTGTCACGTCATGGCCGCACCAGAAAAGCGATCAGCTTACGCACCTAATCGTCGATGAACCACTGTTCCCTCATGAGAACCGGTAACCTAAGACCGGAGTTGCGAATAGCGCTGGGCTCCACTAACGTAAGTGTGGTATTAAACCGGGTGACAGCCATGCTGCCAGCCACCAAAGCTGAGTGGCGGTGGAGAGGTTTAAACCTCGCAATCTGGGGAACAAAGAACCGTCAGTCAGTCAATAGAAGAGGATGGGCACAAGTATGAAACCCTGGTGAACAGCGGCATTCACCGGGAACGGCCGATAAAAGACCGCTTCGGTTCAGTTTGTTTATAAAACCATTGACCTTGGGATGAGGGATAAAAGATAGTATATGGAATAGTAGATAAAATGAAATTAGAGGCAAACCCGGAGGCGAAAATCGTTTACCTTTTATGGGGTTCATAAACTAAGGAGCCCTAGGAATCGCAAATGACAGGAAAGTTGGAAAGGTAGAAATTACATGAAACCACTTAGCAAGGACCAAAATATTTCTTTACCGGTAGTCAATGAAGCCAGACATCGTATAAATGAAGCCTTCCTTAGCTTTCTGTATGTTGAGCAAACATTTGTTCACGTCTAATACGAAAAGGTAGCTGGATGTTAGGCAGAATGGTAGGCGGAATGCTGAGATTTTTAGACGTACAGCACAGTGATGCGTGGTTCGACCAACCAAGAGATCGTGTTCGAAAAGTGTAAAATCAAAAGACACAAACTTTTGAAAACAAATTCAGTGACGCTTTAAACAGAAGCGGAAATATCAGAATTGAAGCAGGTCAGATTAGGGAAAACACACAGGAAAGCCTATAAAACCAACCCAGTTGGCTTAGCTGTACCGCGAAAAAGTGCGTCTGGAGTGAGGTGGTTAAACGCAGCAGGANAGGAAAAAGGAGGGAAGAGGGAAGTAGTGTGAAAAGCCTAAGGGGGAAAGGAGTGACACTTGACACAGACTTATCACTGTCCTTTCTATTCCATAGACTGCTGTCATTATGGGTGCATATTCCAACATGCTGCTTGTTTTCTTTTATCCCCCCCCCAATGCCTCGGTGTTGGTCGATGAAGGCCTACAATCAGGGCGTTGTCTTCTGGCTTGTTTGATCTGTTACGCTACAAACTCCCACCTCTCAATTGTGGTACAATACTGAAGGACGGAATGGATGTGAGAACAAGGTCTAGGGTATGGGGACGGCCATCAATGTAACCGGGGATAACCGCAGGGAGAAGAACTAGTTGACTCCGGTTACTGGCCACAGTAAAAGCTTCGGCTTTGGGTTGCATCATTGAGGTGTTTGACGAATGCCACAACCATTCCTTGTTGTGGACACAACAAATTTGCCACCAATAGTAATTTGGCCATTCGGGTTGACCGAAATAAATCTATCCGTACCAAGGATAGAAAAACGAAAATTGAAGGGTTGTTGTTGGTGGGGAAACGGGAGATGATAGAAAAGTAAGAGTTAACTGGTTACCGGGAATTAAAGATTGGATACATTCAGATGTGAAAGCCGAAATGAAGCAACGGCATGGTAAATATAGGTACAGAAAACGGTTCTGAAAAAAGATAAAGACGAAGAGTAATTGAGAAGTTGAAGCCAAGTAGATCCTGATGAGAGAATTGTTTTGGTAAAGAACTAAGGCTAAGAGGGAAGAAGATTGGAGAAAGTCAATGGCACTGTGTCCATCAATTCAGTAGGTTATCCTCGAGGCCAGTGTATTCTGGATCTGGGTGAACTGGGCTTTTCAAACCACCCTAGAAGAATTGCTTCCTGTGGCTCATCAACATGGTCATCATCCTTCAACTTTGTTTACGTCAGCAGAGCCGGAGTGGACAACCGGTGAGTGTAGGTCCTGAACTTTTAACTGATCGATTCAATATATAAGTAAACGAGATGTTGCCGATGGCCCGGGACCTAATGAAATTGCTATCCGATTCATCCAATCTTATACCCTTCGCATGAGGCTTTAAAGTGTACAATAGTGCTAAAAGTTTTGTTTCTGTGCATGGAGTCAGAGACTATTGCGTTCAAAGTGTACATCCTAGGCTTGATATTTGAATTTATAAGCTTTCATTGATAATCTGGCTGCGATTCACTGATAGCGGCTTGGAAGTATTCCACTAAAGTTAAGACAGTAACAATATGTCAGTAGGCACTTTACAGTGAAAAAAATGAAAAGAAATCTCAAAGGAACAGTTGCCGAAAAACCATTAAATAACACAACCACCACAAGTGAGGTAAAACATGCGAATGAGACATCATTCTCGGACTGCACACAAACACACGCTTACCTCAAAGCTGCGACCTTCAGCAACGAGTATCACTGATTCCTCATTCATTGGAGTGTAAGATTTCAGAATAATGTGACAAATTCCTGGAAAGAAATAGCAGGGAAATAGAGTTAGCAAACGTTGAGATCTGCAATAATTTTTCACATCAGGAGGACAAACCGATGATGGAGGACGACACCAAAGAGCATGCACATACATATCGTACTCAGTTTGAAATAAACTAGACAACTTTATACAGCAGTGCAAAACTCTAAGGAAATCGCGGGCTTGAATGATGTCAGCTATTTTCATCGTTATCTGCATCACTGTACCATCAAAGAAAGTGAAAAAGCTTTTCTGGTCTCAATCAAGCTCACAATAAGCACAAAACAAGTGATAACGTCTAAGGAAGATGCGCTACGAACCTGTTTTGTGGAGGAGGGGACAGGAAGTGTTCGTCATATCAAGTAACGGCTTTTGCAGAACATCACCTATAGCAAAATTGAAGAGAACAGAGAGACATAACGCAAGCCTGTCGTACCCCACTGGTGACAGGAAACGAAGGTAAGAGTTCACCATGGACCCAAACCTTCCCTGAGGTTTGACGGTTTGATGGCTTTTAGAAGTATGGCATAATTCTCAGGCAATTCGGTATTCAGAAAACAGTTCCACAGCACGGGGTGATCGATGGAGTCGAAAGTCACTCTCACGTCCAAACTGAAACCAAATCGCAAAGCTGTGCGATTTGGTTCCAGTTTCAGTTTTCACAACCATTAACCATGCACACTCGTGCGCCGGTTTTGGTTGCTGCCTTTT
>UZAN01050930.1:0-19671 GCA_900618425.1 Echinostoma caproni | reverse complement strand
CCCACACACACACGCACGTACCCCTATATACACATCCGCATAGGTGTGTTTGTATGTGTAACCATTCAGTTCGTACTTTCTCGACGAGCACGGACGCACGCAGGCGCGTGTGCGTACACTCAAACACATGCTTCTGCTCGCGGGGGACCATGCGTCACTGTGATCCGCGCACAGATCGACCGATAAACGGAAATAACCAGGTCAGAGGCGGAACTGTACAACAAACACGGTTAAGCGAACGAGCAAACATCCTGCTGCAACCTGTTGCATGGGAATTCGGGACGCCGTGTACCGCCGTCTGTACCTGTTCAATTCATGCTGTTTCGAAAATCCGTCGTCTGCTTGTTTCCCCTAGTGCATTGTGTGTTGCTCTCCTTGTGACCTTGAACAAGTGTTGTTGTTGAACTCCACCCACGTGGAACATTATGACCGCCCCAGGTTGGTCGCATCCATCCCTATCGTCACAGACCCACTCGTCAGATCAGGGAGATTCGCCCGTGCCAGTGCGACGGAACGCCATGTTCCGGAGCTATCGTCATTTGCCCAGCACCGGGTATAACAGTCGGATCACACTCCAGTCCAATTTACCCCGTGCCAACACCTCCTCGTTTCGTTCGCAGTATTTGTCATCCGATTTGCCCTATTTCTGGCTTCATCGCAGTGCCAGTGGTGAGTGGAAGGAACATTTTATGATTTGATTAATGAGTGAACAACCGGGGCGACAGACTTAGACCTTGACGACAACAACAACCAGAACAGCCCACGCGTAGCAATCCATTAAACGCTGACAATTGTTTGTTGATGCTCAAAGCATAACTCGGTTATTGGGAATCATTAGGACTGATTCGGTTCTGTGATAAACATTCTATTCTGGTCTGAATGTGTGTGAGCACCATACGAGGATGGTTGGTATGAACTGGAGCGTTATGCAATATCGTCGTTGGAGATCGCTGCGAGATACTCGAACCCAACAGCCAGTGTACAGTCATCGCTTGACCAAGCACTTGACCACAAGTGTCCGTAAGCCTGGGCGTGGTTTTGCCTCCACAGATTAGCTGGATTGACATACCAGTTGTACATCTTAGTTTTCATATTAGAGTTACCCCGACTAAACGGACCGGATGGGAAGTCAGATAATGATTTTCAAGATAATGTTTGATGAATTGGACAGAATACTTGTGTTTTAATTGTTTGATACTTATATAATATTGATAATGATTACTGTTCATCATGCCTCCTAGACCTCAAGCCCTTACCGCAAAATAGTTTCCGGTGTATGATGCAATTTTGAGGACAAATAATGTTAGGGGTGTATCGAAAAATCTATGCTCCATGTGCTATGCTTTCTTGTAAATGTTATAATGTAAATAACACGGCGATATCGGTAGAGAATTGTATTCGCCGACGTTTAGGTTACCGCGGTTAACCTTTCCCAAGGCAGGTAAACTCTGTCTTACATTCACAGTTTTGGGACAGTTCATTTTTTGCTTTTATTATAATTATAATTATAATTATAATAATAACAATAATAATAATTATTATCGTAAAGACCATTTTCAGTCAAGACAGGGGACAAACCAATGTAGACCACACCAATTCGTATTTATGAAATCTGAATAAAGAAAACACCCATATCGTTGGGATTTTATTGCGCATGCTTGGGTGCAGGCTACTGCTGTCCAACATACGTAATCAGTCAGGTATAAACTAATTTTTATGTCAGACAATCGGTGTTAGAAGTATCTCCTTTTTTTGCAATCTGATGACTGTCATCGTGTACAAACCGGACGCCGCGTGAGATGCGAAGCCCTGTAAAACTCTGTCTGTGATCCGGTTCGGTCAGCCTGATAAAAGATGGTCACGTTCCGAGCTTTTCTCACCGAGTCCGAAACTGTAGGGTGCTGAAATGAGCGAGGTCAGATGCTAGCCAAAGGTTTGTAAAGCTAGATGGATTACACTATCTTGTGTGTTGGGGCAGGTGGAAAACGGTTCGATCCGCTTAAATTTCACATGTGACGGCTCGGGTTTGCGATCGATAGATTCATACTGCTGGTGAAACCCAGTCAATTGTTTGGTCTGTACACGACAAACATTTACTGAAAAATTGGCAGAAATATTCCACCAATTTGATGTATATATCATTTTGATGAAATTCAACTAGCTGCGCGACATCCAAATCCAACTGCGGAGTTCGAGGAAACTTTCCGGTTGTGTTATGTACCTGTTACGTATCTAACCATAGTTTGCAAATAGCTCTCGTTTTGCAGAGCAACTCCAGACATGGTTTTATTCTTCCTCTCGCCAAACGAAATTGAATGTCGTATGGAGAAATCCAACTGCGGAGTTCGAGGTTTAGTTTATCGAGCAGAATGGTTCTTTTAGGCTCCCGATTTATTTGCCGTAATTAACGTTCACTTTCTGCTATTCAGGAGCCGGTTGCATCGTATGGATGTGTTACAGTTTGCTTTTTTATAAAAAAAAATAGTTACAGGAAGAAAATCATTATTTCAAAAGCAGGTACCAACCTTTTTCACCGCGGATAAGAAGCGCCATAGTTACTTTGATAGCCGATGGAGTAGACTCACGCTATTCTTTGGCTAGAGCAGTCACGATATTTTGAAAATTTGGTGGTTAACAGTTTAGCGCAGTAACTTGTTGCTGGCAACGGCTCATGTGCGTGATGGTTGAATCCGATACCGATAAATCATTTTCACCGGGTGTGATTGACCAAAATCTTATTGTTGTTGTTATTTTTTTGTGCGTGCTTGTGTGTGTTTGGTCGAATGAGTGCTTTCTTCGCATGTTTTATAAAACAAAAGCGAGATGCGTAGATCCGACCGCTGAGGAAATACGAATTAACTATGAAGCTTTTTCAAATGAACCGAACAACCTGGGGGATTTTACATTTGTTGAATTCCGTGACCACAGATAGGCTATGTTGGGGTGATTTAACAGATTGCAATGAAATCTAAATGAAAACGTTTCTAACTTCTACCTTCTATGCAGTGTGTTACTCAGGCGGTGACGTAAGCGTCCTGTTGAGTGTTTTTGCTAAGTGTTTGTACAACCTCGTCAAATGTTTCTCATTCATGCTTGCTCGTGGAGGTGAAGTTAGTGCCAATGTAGCTGCTAGATGAACTGTACAGAATGATTGTGAATTAAAAGTGTTGTTCTCGTGCGTTCGAGGTAGTAACCGTCGCCTCTGTACTTCAGGAATGATGCTTTTAAAACTAAACCCGGAAATGTTCACGATTTGCGTTCCGAGAGAAGGAGTGGAACAGAATAAATGGTTTCTGCTGCCACGGCAGCTCATTCCTGGCAAGGATGAAACAACCGTCCAGTGCTGTTTACAGATCATCTCATTGCAAACGAGTAGTATAGTATATGTACGGAAAATCGTAACTGTGACCTTGAAAACGGCATCGCTCATTGTTGAGAACCATTGTCCGCCGCATGCATTAATCGTCTAGAGTCAGTATCTAGACCGAAGACGAACCTCACGAAATTGTTTATTCTACAATAGACCATTTTTGTTAATAAATATCACAATGCATGTAATTATAACAACCATTGTGAACAGCAAAGTGATAATCGACAATTTGTTTTGTTTTTTCTTAATTTATCATAGCACGGGCTATTCCATTGAGCCATTCAGGAAGTGTGAATAATCTGGGCGAAAACGCACCGCTTGTCGAGGACGACTCGTTTGCTTCTCCACGATTGTATGATCAAAGACAAAGGTCGATTGAGGACTTTTCCAACATAAATATCAGCCCGAACCAGTCCCCATCCCCGTCCCATAACGTGTCCAATCCATGCCACATGGTTGATGACCTGATGAATCGACGTTCCCGAACAAACGCGATTCGATTCGGTTCATCTGTGCCAACAGAATCCAACTCGGTCGGACTGGGCTCAGTGGATGCGCAAATTTCTCTGACCAATCGATCGAATCGATTACACAATGGATCGGGCAGTTATTCACCACCGGATGAACCTTTGGATCGATCAATCATTTTTACCAACCCGAATATCAATGGAGCCGGTCCGGGGAGTATTGCAATGCGTAATGTGAGCTTAGAAAGTGTACCCCGGGTCCCTGTCCCCGCGAGTCGATTGTACTCACGTCATTCCTCGTCCAATCCACGTGTTGTTCGTCGTCGTGTGGTCCTGGACACAACAGATAATCCCATTCCACCGGTGAATAATGCAACGACGAATTCCGCCGGCGTGCGCAGACGAGAACGTTCTATGCTTTCCAGTGGAATGGACGATCGTCGAAACAGTGTCCCGATGAGAACCGGCTACCGGAGTCGTGTGAACACGCATCATTCGACCGATCGGGTCCGATCCCATGCGTTTGGCACCGTCCCACCTGATCGGCCGCGGCCCACAGCCACCGCCACCACGACCACCACCGGCACTGCCGCCGCCACCATCACCGGCAGCAGCAACGATCGGGAGATTCATGTGCGACATGTGCCCAGTATTGCGGTAGTGCATTGTCTGAGTGCAGCCAATGAGGCTCCCAGCACCACCAGCATCAGTGGTGCGAGTAGTATTGAGGATGTGCATCCCTCAGCCATGATGATCACACCGGATATACGTCGAGTTCAGAATCGCGCCAAGTCATGTGAGTCCTCGACACGGGAAAAGAGCAGTCTGACCAAAGTGTCTGATGCTTCACATGCCCTACGGGGAAACAACGATTGGCGCGTAAGTAATCCTCGAGTAGTACTCTGCCTATTGCCCACATGTTTACAAAGATGAGATAGATTTACGAGTGACCGGTTATTAAGACACCACCCATCATTTTAATAAATAAATGAACAAGTTTAGGAAATGCCAAGTAACCATATTATTGGCTTAATTTCTTCCCAAATCTACAGGAAATTTAGAGGACCTATTTTATTGATATGTTTTTTTGGATAAATATCAGCCGGACTGGATTCCATAGTCGCGAAGTTCGTTGATAGAAGCCGGTCACCTAAGACTCTAAACTTGGAATGGCGAACCACATAAGGCCTCCCACCGATAGGCTAGGCATAGTTTTGAACCGAACGACAGCAGGGCTGCCTATCACTAAAGTTGGGTGGTGGTGACGGGGTTCGAACCCCGGTTTCAAAGCACACCGGTGATAGCGACTAAGCTGTTACGCCACTGTCACCCTATTGTATTTTTAGGCTCATACGGTAGTGAATTAACCATAACATTTTACTCTACTTGTACACTAGCTTTGAAATATTTTGCAGTAGCATGACTACCCTTCTGACGCGCATTTAGGCAACACACAATATTTGTATCTTCTATTACTCTTACCCGTTATTAAGGTTGGTGATAGTTGGAGATAGACACGGGCTTCGGTTTGTTTTCGCAGATTACTAATTCTTTGGAAATAAATTGATGAGCTGCGGTTTTACGTCAACCCATCCCGATCGTTATTTTCTCCCGTCCATTTTCTCTTTCACTTCGACTCACGCACGCGCGCACACACGTGACCCGAAATTGTTTCGCAGACATTGCAAATCCTGTCAGACAGATTATACAAATGATGCCAGTTCGGGGACATTCGTATCAGTGCTTAGATAGAACCCAATCGTGTCTACAGTAAAAGCACCGGAATAGATTGAACTCGCCGATTACTATCCGCTAATGGTCTAGTTTGTAACCTTCACTAGAAATACTCTATTCCTATTCCCATTCTAAAATGGTTTAGAATAACCCTGAAGGTTGAGGAAAATCCTCGGAAATTTTTGAAGGTTTCAGTCTCTGTATGTTGCACGTAATGAACGCACTCTCATTAGCGGACAGTCAGTCATTACACAGTTATTTCGATGCAAATCGCATACTCTAAAATGCTCGCTGCTAAGTGTAACAGATTAGAAAATTGAGTTAGTAAGCAAAGTGAATTTCAGCTTTGATTAAATACAGACGGATGCTTTGTGACAGACTGCTATTTCAATCATCTACTGTCCGACAGTGCTCACAGGGCCTGGTGAAAGGTAGCTCCTGTGTTATCTGGCCCATTGTCATCTCATCGGGGTTCCTAATGCCGATTTCCATAAATAAACACTAAATCCTCGTGATTATGCAATCCACCACTCTTTACTGCTTGTTACAAAACAGTTGCAGCATATAAAGCGCTTATTCTCACTTTGTTTCTGCTTGACCAAACACCAAATCATGTTTTTGAAAGCTCTTCACTCCGCTCGAAGTGATCACTTCTCTGTAGGAGACACAATTTTTCGTCATTTCCAATCATCCAGTGTCATGCATTATGAAATGTCAAATTCCCAACGATATGCCTAAAACGTCACCATTATGATCACGTGAATATCACAGACCTGTCACATGGAATAATAGCTGCAAACACCAGTTTAATTTCCTGGTTGTGAGTACAGTTTATCATGAACACAAGTTTTTCCTTTATTGATTTGCATTTTTGTGTGGCATTTTCGAAAATTGTGTTAACCTACCATGACTTCAATAATAGTAAAGTTAAGTTACACCGTACATTTAACACATGATTACATATTGTAGCGAACTAACCTTTGGATTGTATGCATCCATCTTAGTCACACGACCATCCTGTCCGATTTTCATATTCAAGATTAAAGTAGAAGTTCACACAAATGGTGATGTTCCGGATCACTGTTCTTCTGTGATTTGGTTTGAATTTGAAAACCTTGATTGTCGGATGGTGTTTTGGCGGTGGTGCAGGAGTTTAGTCGTTATTACTGGCGTGCTTTGGACCCTATGGTCCGGGGTTCGAACCCCTACCATCGCTACCCAACTTTGGTGATAGACAGCATTGTTGTAGTCCGATTCAATACCACGCCTAAACTAGCTGGGCGGGGTTTTATGTGATTCGCCACTCCAAATCTCATTTTCCGTCCCCCAAGCAGCAGTTTTCCGTCTA
Organism: Echinostoma caproni; assembly: GCA_900618425.1. Taxonomy (NCBI): domain Eukaryota; kingdom Metazoa; phylum Platyhelminthes; class Trematoda; order Plagiorchiida; family Echinostomatidae; genus Echinostoma; species Echinostoma caproni. The sequence continues at coordinate 12,752 of UZAN01050930.1, read as the reverse complement.
CCGTTCATCAACCTAATTTGTGTATTTATAAATAAACTGATCCATACTACTCTGAGTGAGGGAAAATATCACCAGTTCGAATCAGCGTGCTATTGCTGAGAATACAGCATGTTTAACGTTGAAAAATGAAATTGAAATGTCCGTTCAACTGCAGGAGATTGCAATATTTAGTATGCGTACCGTTCCTAATCAAAAGGACGCATATGAACCATTGAACCATCAAAATGCGCATCGCATTTGATTGATCCATACGCATTCAAATGCAGTTGGTCAAACTGAGCGCGACATGGTCAGTACGTTGCAGAGATCATCGGCTAGTCCATTTGTTTTTCTAGCTCAGTTTCTCCTGCTCATCGTGTGAAACAGTCATGCGGGCAAGATTTTCACCGAGCAGATCATACGTTTGCGCATTCTCGCTCTGTGCCTAAAGTACGAGCGAGCGAGCGAGCTAACGAGCGAGTGAGTGAGCGACAAATTCAGGGTTCATTTCAGTTCAGCTTGCATAGGACAATGCTTATCCAGGTGATACGTCCAGTTTTTTGTGTTGTCCACCGACCTTGTGCTTTTGAATGATGCGTCGTGTTAATAGGAGATAAGCATGCCCAGTTAAAATGTGTACAGACGCTTCAAACTGCTTTCGGGAAACCAGAAAATCAGTAATGACCCAACGCCTTCCTAGACACCTTGGTGCTGGCGTGCCCAATAATCTGTATGAGTAGCTTGTTCTAAATTGGTGCAAACCAGATAGTGTAAAGGTGGCACAAGCGTTACACCTAACTAGACTACCAGGTGTTATGAGGCTGTGCTCCTTCCCGCCACTCGTTGGGCCAAATTCGAACAGATCTCTCAACTTAATCGATTTTTTGGGCGTATTTGACCAAAATAGGTAGATATGGCCCACCTATGACCTTGGGATGAGAGATAGAGGAGGACACTGGCCTACGTTCTGCTATGNAGTGACGACTCGAAGAGAGGGTGTCATGATGAATCCCAGGTTCATCAATTGATCTGCCTTTTCAGATTAAAAACCCCTTAAAGGTTTTCAGTACAGTCCCTGCTTTAAGAAGTGCACATGTAAAAATAGACTCAGTGGTTTATCTCACGCACTTGACCATTGATCCTAGATCCTCGTACACACGTGTCCCGTTAAACTAACATTGTCGGATCCGTGCGGATCCGTGAGTTCTCGCAGTGAGTTGGTGAATCGTGTTAAGAACCGGGCGGGGGTGGGATGGATGTTAGAGACATTTTGCTATTCGTATGTCCATTTTTAGATCTACACTTTTTCATGCTAATCTGCAATGTGCCGTTTTCATCGGATAGATAGAAAACGGTTTCTTTCCCTTCGCACTCAACCCTATAAGGGGTCTGTCTCGGATAAACTGAGCCATAGACTAGATGATGTTCTGCGTGAATATCTTCATCTATCTATAGATAAAAGACGCGTAACCTAGTCTGGAAAAGTTTGCGAATTCCACACAAGCATGAGCTTGGTCGTGAGCCTAGGTCTGTAGTCTGGGCAGTACTAGGTACCCAGACAGATTCCGACGGACCGTCATATCACACGCACGCTGACAGACTTTCTTTGCTGGGCATGACAATCGATTGCGAACACTGAATCCAACTGGGGCATGAGAAACAATGCAACCTGACTGTTTATCGACAGACCAATTCAACCTTTTGTGAACAGGTTTGAACCTCGTGATTGGGTCTTGTTTTCGACAAAAATGGATACACACGAAAGGTCAACGTAAGTTTCGTGTGTGTGTGTGTGTGTGTGTGTGCGTGTGTGTGCGTACAAAGTGCGAGAATAGATACTGGTTTGCATCTACTCGGTGTGTTCTTCGTCAGCGCGGATGGGTTACCTCGTCATTCCATACCCAGGGATGTTGTGTCGTAATGGGAACGAAAGAGAGAGAGAGAGAAAGTATTGCAGATAAATACGGTCAAACATAACCATGCTAAAGTAGCTGATAGTGAGATTATATCTATCTATCTAGGTATTGACCAAACTCGTGAAGCATCCTGATTTTCATCTCGTTTGTTCCTCCCAACGCTTCGTTTGTCTAGCCTCATTCACGAAGGTCAATATGTTATTGCCCCACATCGGACGCAACATATCTGATGTAATACCCACTTATGTCTTTACTCCTGTTAGCCACATGATATTAAAATGTACGATTTCTCGATTTTGACGATGGTTTAACCGGTTTTTACTACCAACCCCAAGCGAGAAGATATATCAACCTTCATTTGTGAAAAAAATATGACTTCTGCGAATACATTTAAAAGAGTAGCAGTTACCAAAAGCCTCCCTTATCAGTGCAAGACATTTTGCGATATCCAGCTTGGTGTGTACAGGAGACCAATAACGAGGCACTCAGTATTTAATTCCGTCCTAACTCGTACAGCGGAATGAACATTTACTTCTTTTGACAGATAAAACGAAATTCATTGGCAAACTGGCTCAGCAGAACAGCTTTCACCGTATGCTGAATTAATGGTTGGCCACCAGTGAGATAAACCCATTACCAAATAGACGGATTACGCGATTTAAATTTGTTGGTAAAATCAATACATGCTCTGCTTTGTCGGGCATTCCATAATGGCTTGATATCACGTGGTTTCAGCTGCAATTTAAATTGAGCCATCACTTTCCAAACGGAAGCGTGAGAAAAAAAAAACGGTTAATCAGTCCGGACTATCCTCCAGATTGGTTGCGTGCAACCCTTCTCTGCCGAGATCAAATACAACCATCGTCCTGCGTTGATATGATCGGTTTTCTCTTTCTTATTTTATATCTTGAATGAGAAATTTCATTGAATGTGTAACAAATTGGAATTATGTTCACATTAAAGCACTTCCGCAAGATAACAACTGAATCATCGAATTTATGTGCCTCTCAATTAAGTTGCCTCTAGGCTTCAACTGTTCGAATGTTTCATCCGGTTTGGGTATGGTAACACAACAAGACGCTCATTCAACGAGCCGCACACCTCAAGGTCAACGTTCGAAGATTAACTTGTATGTTTCTTGGACTATGCTTTTAGTTCTTTCAGTATCGTAGATAATGCGTGAGTAGTTTGTAGTCAAATAATTTATCAATATATTTGAGTTCGAATATTTTCATTATTTCGCTTATTTATTGTGCACTGAATGAAAAGAGATAAAAAATTTACATTACATGCGCTTAATTTAAGAAACAGTCTCATGGAACAGGAATCATTCATTATAAAGAGTGAATTTCCATGCTGCTTTGCTTAACATATTTTCTAAATCTGAGCTGTAACTACTGCGAATGTTATCGCAATGCTCAAGGTTAAGCTAATTCAAACGGCGATAGAAGAGAACTAAAACCATAGAAGTTGGAGAGAAAATCAAGAATAAAAATAAAAAACCTATAGCCATCAATGTACAAGTCAGATATTGGAGACTGAAATGTATTTCCAAAATGAGGATGATGTTGCACGAGTTCGGTCAACATCTGTATTCGTCACAATAACCTCATTTGCAATATCAGATAAATTTGTTTGGGCAGCTCTTTTATAATCAGTCCATTGAAGAACCAATACTATAATTCAGTAATTTATATGCAGATTAGATGATACTAACGGTGACAGACTCGACTTAAGCGTGTTTATAGAATATTTTATAATTAGTAGTATTTGAATGACGACCAAATTTCTCCGATTTCCCTGGTTTTTCCGCTCGTCAGACATTTACCCGCTGTTGCAAATGAGTTTATTGTGACGAAAATACATTTCCTGGGTACTGCAAAACCGGTCGTGTGCTTCCATGGAGATTTTGTCAAGTCGTGCATATACTAGTAAATGTAAAATATAAATAAATATGTATATCATTGCACAGAAGTAAAAATAGTAACGGGGTTAGTTAGACCTCATAATCCACAAACCATTTGTGTATTAAAAAGAGTTATCGACCTAGCTACGTGGAGCTTTCGAGATATTCAGTTCATGTTTTATTTTATCCTTTGTACAGCGATATACCTCATATGCAGTCCCATCATTGCCAATCGTGAGATTACTTTCTTCTTTCTTGTTTGGGTATTGGATCTTAACTTCCATGGAACAACCATCGGATCCGGTCATACTGGGAGCATTTTCTCACATTTCTCATGAAATTTTTCTGATATACACGATCAAAACACATCTACGCAACCGTTGAGTAGATTCGGAAATTGCCAGGAATCAAAAACCTTTCTGGCCTGGTTGACAAATTTCACCGATCTTGAACCATATAGCGTGCAATTTCTTGTTGTTATTACCAGGAACTTGTGATAGCTGTTAATGTCATTTCACTGTTCCTGAAAACCCTAGTAACGAGATTGTACTGATATATTGCTTTATTTAGTATACTCAGTTTATATTTAAAATTGCTTTTCCTCAGTTTTGCCACTTAATAATTCTGCTTTATCTGTGATACAGTTTTGCTTTAGCCAGGCACTTGAACTTCTACTGACTTCAATGTCCCCTGTAGTTTCAGATGTGCAGAGGTTTTATCATTTCCGATTAGCTTGAAACGTACCCTAGGTTTGTTCTCGTTCTTCACCGTTTGGTTTGGTTATCACAGCTTTTAAAGATGTTTGTTGTATACGAGATTGCATTGAAAAAATTTGAATTTGGTCAGCTAGTCACACACACACACTTATTCATGTCAGTTTGATTCCTCAAATCAATATCTTTTTGATCCAAACCGGGTGTATTGATTTCGAGTCATGACAGCGGGTTTGGAAAAAACTGACCGTTTTCATTGGGTCACTAGTGTACTATACTCATCCATGGGTTTTTCCAATTACGCGGATTCACATTCTACACTTGGTTAGTCAGAATGGCAAAGCACAAGTTTTGAAAAATTGCACTCAGTCACTATTAATAATACTATTAATACTACCACAAATAATAATGAAATATTAGTTTTTACACGATGGATGTTTTTATTTAGCTCTTATTGTTTTATTATTTAATTGTCGCATATGAATTGTTTAATTTACAACCTCCACATGATTTAATGCCCCACTTTTTTGTGTGACCATAGAGAAAATAACTTCTCAAACCGATTTTAAATTCGTTCCCCCTACCTCGTTAATAAACAAACTACGTATCTTTTTGTCCCATTGTCTTCCGTGAACAAAAAATGAAGGAGGATGCCGATGGAAGCAAGGAATTGTGGCGTCGAATACTATTCAACGAACGCTTTGTCGATGTGTGGTTCACCGTTGGCGGTACGAACATCCTAAACAGTACCAATTCATCATGCATTGTTTCACCCGATCCCGGAGCGCCTGGTGGTCCAACCAGTGCCGCAAACTACCCACAGAAGCCAATACGGACAGATGTCGATGCACACTCGGGATCAGATAACAGTCATCATACGTCTCGCCGACAAATTGTGGATGACCAGAATGCGGCTGAATCGCTCACTTTGTCCCATAACACCGGTGCAGATCCCGATTTGACTGGCAGTGAGATGACGGATGTCGGTTCTGATCTGGACGATTCATCACCCAACCGTCGGGTATCATCAAGTCGTTTAGGCACACAACCCATCTCCATTCCGAGCACAGCCGGGAACTCGTCCGACATGAGAATGGTGGTAGGTACCTATCCCCCAGGTGGGACACACGCACAAACATTACAAGATATGCTATTTGGACCGAACGAGTCCCAACACACGTTGATAGATATGCCACCATATTTCGAAGATCCGTTACGATCCCATAACGCTCAAATACCACAGTTCGGGACCAGGGTGGACACATACTCACCGCCACCACCACCATCACCACCACAACCGGGTACAGCAGGGACAGGAATACCACCCCCGGTTCCACCGCATCGAGTATCACCAGCCGTGAAAGGATCATTGGATCAGACCGATTTGGATGGCCACGATCCTCCATCACTATTCATGCATTGTGAGGTGGACACGAATGGGAAAAAGATCGATAAGAGTACAGGCAAAACTGGGGGCAATATGTGCTGGAGATTTGGTGCGCACAAACTGATTTTAGCCGCCGCTTCTCCCGTGTTCGAGGCCATGTTCTTCGGACCGGTGGCCGAAATGAATGCACGGAATGCGCAGACCACGTCGGAATACCACATCCCTGATATTCATCCTAAAGTAAGTCAGCAGTTCCCGTGGATGGTGCTATTGTAATTGATTTACTTGAATTGTGTCATCATCATTTGCTAAGTTTTGCGAACTTCATTTCAAATTCAAATTTTTATTATGGGGAAAAGCTTACAAAGTCTTCGCTTATCAAAGCCCATAGGGTGTTTACACTTTGGTTCGGAACACGATTCACAAGATCACAGTTAGTCCATGAAAGTAAAATAGTAATATGTAATGTTTTTAACGAGCACAGGAGAATATATTATGTGGTTGGATGTTGAAACAGTGTTTGCCAGAGCATCACCAAGCTGACGCTTGAAAGACACTAATGTTGGCACACAGATGACGTGAGGTGGTAGAGAGTTCCATTTGCTGCACACTCTGATAGCAAATGAATGGTGTCTGCAATCGAGACGATTCTTTTGATGTGCCAACTTCTGTGGATGACCTCTGAGATGAACATTGGTTGATAGAACTAAATGAGATCTACATGGATGGTCGAGCTAATGGAAATTTTGATACAGTAAGATCACATCACCTCTGATTTGACGATATTGAGACGAGTATAGCCCCAAGAGCTGTAATCTTTCAACATAGGTCTTGGAATGTAGACCCTTGATCATGTTGGTAGCCATTCTCTGGGGTTGTTCACATACCTTCCGATCTCACTGCAGCCACGGGCTCCAGGCCTGAATTGAGTACTCGGTGTATGAACGGATATATGTGGCTAACAGACGTCAAGCAATCAAAAAACACCTTTAAGTAGTCTAACCTGTTTACCACCGTGGATGATGCCGTGGAACGGTTTGTGTAGCAACTCGGGACTGAGTTGTCTGGATATCTCATTACCAAGGCAATTAATTACACGGTTATTCGTGCGGTGAATTATTTGATATGATGAATCAACTCTCCACTGCCCACCCCATCCCTCGGAAAACAACACAAACTAATTATATTCATTTTAAAACATCTTAGACTATTGCCAATGTCAGTTATGACATTGAATCATTGAACAACTCACGTTTGCGAAGGAATAGGATAAACTATCGCTCGCCAAAGTGATACTAATCCCCAAAACTCGGCGGTGAAGCCTACATATGATGACAAAATCCGGACCATCTGGAGAGGAAAAACAACAAAGAAAATTCGTTTCTCATCCCCCCACCCAACCCCGAAATGAGCGAATAATCCCATCCCATCCGAGTTAGTTTAACAACAACAACAACAACAACAACAACAACAACAACAACAACAACAACAACAAACGGATTGAAACTTCCAGTGAGAGAATGTGTTTTATCCCAATTATCCGGAGACTCAACGACATGACAGTGTGCAACACCATTTAATTGCATAAGCCCACCCGGGACCAGCGCTCTGAATATCCATAGTTTGGTTAATATCTATTTGGGATAGCCGTAATGCGACGATAGTTCAGTTTGTCTTGCATACTTCATCAATCACGGCCAATCACGGCCAAATAAGGGGAGAATATTGGAGTTGGCACTGTGCTGTCTTGATCCCCTGCTAGGGTTGTTTTGCTATTCTCCTGAGGGAATCAAACAAACAAATGCGATTCATCGATATTTGTTTTTTATCGATCGACCGAATTCCCGATTGAGCAAATTACGAAAACTGATTAAACGAGATCACCAAATGGGTCAGAGGAAAATTTAGTAATGAGGCAACATAGATCGGAAAGCGAAAATCAAATAAGAAACGAACGAGGAATTTCACTGTTCAACTCAAGGAACTATGAGCGCGCGCGCGGGCGCAATCCAAAAGAAGACCAGTTTATACGAGCACTTGTTTTGCCTTGACAACGTGCCCAAGTCGACCTTACCCAGTGTGCCCGACAAGAGAATAGACCTTACAAATCATTATTACCAGTAATACGCGGGCACTTTTGGAACATTCACATCCATTCTCACCACGTAGCACGCACTATTTTCAAATGGATTGTGCCAGTGATACTGGGAGTCGTGAACTTGTGCCACATGATTGGTCAGTTGATGCAGCACAGAAAACAGACTTGTTCGCCACCACACTCTGGTTCCTCCATTCTGATACGGTTGATCACCAGAACGTTGGTCGTGGTGAGACTGTTTGAGAGATGGCCAATGTGCACTGAACGCGGACATTAAGGCGACAAACTATAATCCCACTCAAAATTGCACTTCGGTTGCTCAAACATTTGCAATATTCGCATGCTTCGGTTTTGACTGATTACAGTGAACAATTCAACTTTTAGAGTTACAACAGACAGAGCGCTGCGTGGGGACAAGTGCAGAATATTGGGTTTGAACTTAAGAGCTTCAGGAAGACCGAATAGTCGGTTTAACCGTTTGACTAGCACCATCTTAATGAATGGCAATTCGTTTCCCGGGGAATACACCACTCTTTTTTGTGGATCAGATTTCATGTATGAGAAAACAATGAAGGAATTAATTATTTACATGCTGGTCAGAACTTTGCCTCGAAAATTTGGTTCGTCTATGGAGATGGCTCAGCTGAGGAGTGAACTACTATCCCGTAGGCTATTTCTCACAAGAATGGCAGTAGTTCAGTCAGTCTGAATAAAACAGTATTCATGACCACGTTTTTTTCGTTTAATCATCCTGCTCATTTAAACAAATGAGCTCGTATAAATCAAACCGGAAAATCGATGGATTGCCTGGTCTTGCAGTGTTTCTGCGTGGCAATCAAAATTATTCTGAACCTCAAATCGAATCGCCGCCCAAAGATGCCAACCATTTTCAACCTGCAGTAAAGTGCGGTTGACATGAGTGGCTAAATCTGTTATAAATCAACAAAACCATCATTTACATCAATTTGTAATCAGTAATAAAATGACGGATACAACATGTTGATCACGTGCTTTCGTCAATGAATTGAGAGAGTGCGAAGCACAAAACTTTCCACCGTTGCTATTCCGAAGCATGCATGATGCTAATAAAACCAACTGCCGGACCAATTGTCAAATCGAAGTGTATCACTCACCGGTATGCTCACACTGATACTTCGTATCGTAGAGATGAATCTAGGAAAGCGGTGTTCGTTTGGTGCTGTGGCTGTTGTTTTGTTGCGTTACCGCCAGAATTAATCCCTTTACGAAGTTTCAGGGCACACTGATAAACCAGAAGCAACCCAAAGGGATATCGGTGATTTTGACTGGCAAACTGATCCATCGCCATACAGGCACACACACGCACTCATCCACGTACCCTATTGCACAAAAAAATAATCTTGAAACCGTCCAGGCCAATCAACATCTGCCACCTTTACGATTCATTGACGCATGAGCGAATGACCGAGACCGACTGTTGTTTTATCGATTGTTTTGCTCGAAGGGAAGCGGATTTGATCAGACTTGTAGGAATATCGAAATGAATGAATCCGGGTGCTGTTTTCCTTGCTTTAAGTAACACACATCTGTGCGGTCTCACTATCGTCGGAAAATTTCATACACCGATAAGCATATTTCCCTTTCACTCACAAATGCATAATGTTATAATTTGCCTAGATCGTGCCCGGACGGGGAGGGGTATCCATAAATTGGCATACATATAACAAAATGTCTCATTTGGAACAAGTCATTATGATTTCAAAAAGCACGCACAACGACTAATCTAACGGTTCGATCTAGACGGCTCTTATCATTTTTGACCGCTATGGGAAATCAGCCATCCGCGTAGTCAAAACATATTACTCGCAAGGGTGAGTAACACCTCACAACAACGGTCCTTTTATTTCAACTATATGTTGTGCCGAGGAGATGAGTACTAATTAAGTGACTATGTAGAATATTTTTAAGCGGTCTTGTGGGAAAATCACGTAACTGNGTGAAATATGAATGGGCGAGAATGATTAAGCTAGACTACAATATCCACAGGGTCGGGCGATGGTAAAGTTCAACGATCTACGGTGATTGTTTTTCAACTCTCCCCCATCAGCTTTACAAACGGAATGATTGATTGATTGATTGACTGGTAGGCTGTCAATGATCGAATTTCATGCCTACGCGTTGCACAATCCATAGGCAACCAATAAGTATTTCTCACAGATCTTTGATGATGTTATAATTATGAAATCCCATCTGCTTTCAAGATGAAATCCCCTTTCACGATGAACCTAAAACAACCTCAGGCGAATCAGGATCTGTTGATGAATATTGTGTATCGATTGGCCGGTCACAGTAAGGATCTGGTTTGCGGCTTACATGTTAAACTATTCTCTTTCATTACGTAGTCATTGCCAGTGCGGACCATTGTGGATGAATCAATGCAATGCAGTGAGGTGGGGTTTCCTCAAGCGAACGCACCACGTCACTTTTCACTGCATGAACTATCAACAAATAATTTGAAGGGTTTTAATTTTTTGCATTAGTTCTTTCTGTTGGTGTTGGTCAGTTCTCCCAGGTGGAAGTGCTGCTCGACGGCGTTTCGTAGCCAAGCTAGGCAACATCATCAGTGCGACTTCGGGGAAGTCTTTATTTGAAAATTTTTTTTTCGTAATCAAATGCTTACAATTTGTTCCTGTAACTAGGATACTGTGTAATAACCGGCGAATTAATTTTCAGAGCAAATCGGGGTTGACCTTGATCCCTGTATACAACTTCGCATGTGCATAGCAACTTAAGTAGAACAACTGTGAACGACTGTTCTTCTTCTTCGTCTTTTTTTTCTGCTTCTGTGACATTTTTATTTCTGTACACATTTTGAGAGAAACCGTAAAAATTGATTGGACATGTTGGATGCAAGCAATTCTGTCCAATGTAGAACAAGAAGAGATATTAGTGCCGGCCCCGTTGCTCCGTGTGCTCGGCTTACTCACAGTACACTGCCGGTCGAAGCGTGCGCAGGTTTGTGTCAGTGCGTTCTCACTCTACCCCAGCCCCCTCCCATCGCTTCCGGAGCTGATACAGTGAACAGACGAAGTTGAAGACACGAGCAGTTACATCATCTGTTCGATTCAAAATCAGGAAAACGGACAATATTAAGGGGATAGGTCAAAGGCTCAACAATGGTTTATCGTACGGTCCTCCTCGAACTCAATCAAAGATTTAATGACTCATCAACTGACTAATACATCACATTTTATGATGTGAACACACGAATCTCAGTTCATCCAGTCAGCTGTACTCATTCCATAAGCACTAGACTCGAGTTTCGCTCTCCCTGGAGCTCATTATTGTTGCTCTTCCACGGCTCTGTTCGGGCTTGGGCGGCATTGCATGGAAGGCTTGTTACCACTGTATAAATCAATTCAAACTGGAGTTGACTGGGAATCACCAAATCATATTTGCTCAGTTGTCGTTTGTAATGACAGTGAAACAGTCAATTGGACCCGACAGCTACAGAATAAGATGAAAATGACTCTCTGCAAACTCCATTCGAAATCCCCCCTACAAATCAGGAAGGACCTTGACGAACGTTCGGACAGTGTTGTCACAAATTTACGAGGCTACGATTAAATTCGCATTCGGGGAAATAATTTTTTGTCTGTCTCAGTTCCACAGCACGGATGTGGTTGTACTCAAGATTTGGTTGAGTCGCTGGGTTACTCACGTGATTCTGCCTGCGGGAGTGATGGTGAGAAGCGGAGGACTTTGGTAGGTTAAATAATCTCACACGCTTTTTTGAGTGCACATTAGGGGGTCGATAGACCAACTCCAACCGCCTCCGCGGTGGCTGGGACGTGATTGTTAAGCGGCTTAGATCGTTAATCCCAGACACAGTAGACAGGATGAAATGTTTCATCCATAGCAAATTATTTACGTTGTTCCACAAGATCACGTAAACAGGAGATAGCATAAGCAGGAACGTTGTCTTCGAGCTGCAAACACAGGATCCATTTGAATGTGAAAACGACAGGTCTTTTGTGTGGGATAGAGTGGTTTTCTCTCCCCCCCTGCCTCCGGGATGATTATTTCATAAAACGCTAGCCACAAAACGTTCTGGATAACTGTTTTGTATGAAAACATCGCAGATGAAAGATAATTCCGCATTGGTGGAGTCATCAATAGTTAATTTCAACACACTCTATGCCAACCACAGAGTCTGTTTTCTTTTTTCGGCACAAAATTTCTGACCTGAAAATATTGACTACTATAAGGCGGTTTTCTATAAATCGATATTTGGATACAATCATCTATGAGACGGTTCAACCAGATGCTAAGAAAATCAAGCCCCCCCCCCCNNAGTAAAATGTGATCTTGGGTTGAACGGAATTGAGTATTTTACGCAAACTTTTGTAAGGTAATGCTATTTGCATGAGACAAAATTGTGAACCCCCCCTCCCCAGTCTACCAGTTTACATGGAAAAAATTGATATCGTATATTTCGTTCAAAAAAGCACAAAACTATTGAATTACTTTTATTTGATTGTAATTAGAACAACGCAAAAATGTGCATAAGTGTAATTAATAGCGAATAAGCTTTATATTTGCGTTCACGGTTCTGAAATCGTCATCACACTGCTATGTGTGATTCTGAAAACCCTATTATGGTGGACTGTTTTGCTTGGGGCGCCTGTATCGATTAGTCATCGAAATAGACTATTGGAGAACGTGTTTAAATCCGCTCGATTGTGTATTCGATTTTTCGGTGCGTGGGTGGTTG
>UZAN01050927.1:0-19680 GCA_900618425.1 Echinostoma caproni | reverse complement strand
ATAGGACAAAAGCGTTTGGTTAGAACGTTTGAAGCAGAGGATTTGGGAATGGGAACAATTGTTACTGGTTTCCAGCAGTCTGATATAGACCAGGTTTTTAAGGAAGTGTTCAAAAATGATGTGAATATTTCACTGAGAGAATAGGCTCCATATCTCAGAAGACCATCGGGACCAACACTGCAAGTGGTTTTCACGGTACGCAAGAGCTCAAGAGTTTCTTCTTTCGAGACGGCCTCTACTTGAACGGCATCGTTCAGAACAAATGGCGTAATCGTATTGCTTCATGGGTGGATAAATACTGCATTAACACTGTCCAAATCCGTTGTACAATTCGACGGTTTGTATTTGGTCCCACATAGCAATTTAATATCCTGCCAAATTTGCTTACGGTTGCTGGGAGGCGTACAGGGCAGAGAGGCGTTTGATTTCAGCTTTGATCAAGCCGGTGTAATGATTAACAGTCGCTGAGTCTCTAGGTTTGTACGATCGTTCTACCTGTCTTCTGAATGATTTCAGCAGTGGAGTTATTATTCTGCCGTTACAAACAAATACGGTTTCGAAAGGGCAGCATAGATTAAACGTGTGGTTAAGTGTTTCAGTGAATAAGTTGACTGCATTGCTCAAAAAGGGATAAGAAGAAAACCACGAGGAAACGACACTGATGGAACGCTTAAGAAAATATGTTCAGGTAAAATCAATGTTTCCATGGATAAGTGTTGAATTTTGTTTCTTTGCTTAACAAACAGTAGACTGTCTAACAAGCAAGCCGCTGATTAAAAAACAGGGAGAATTTTGACCAAGCCATTTTTTAGTCTCATCAACTGTGCGAATCCAACGACCCCTCATAGTATTGAACACAACCGTTCACTGCTTTAACGGAATTAGACTATCTACTTGTCCACTAATGGTTGCTCCTTCACGATGAAACGAGATCCATCTAACCTAACCATTTGGTCTAAAGAGTCTACAATGAAAACGGCAAAAAAGGGAATACGCATTTAACTCATTGTGAATTGTGAATAATAGTGTGGGATAAGTCAAGCAGCTGCGTAGTAAATGCGAATAAGTAACCGACACGATTCGGTTTGAGCCAGTTAGCACGAAACCTACAAGGAAGACCTGATTGGATGGGAGACCGTGGACTGGAGTTAAGAGCCAATCAGTTCTGTCTCCCTTCAATGATGTCGGGCCCAAATGAACTGACTACTTCTGAAAACGACATCTGAACGAACAAGAATTAATTTTCTGTTCAGGCCTGACAAGAGCTAGTTGGAACATTGGTAAAACACACACCTTCCTTGCATAGGGTTCGGAGTTTAAATCCCGGACAGGACGGGTGAAATGCACTACGGATGAACTCTAACAAGAGCGAAACTAGAATCTAGTGCTTCCGAGTATATAATTAACTGGAAAAGCTGAGGAATGTGGGTGAAGGTGAAGTTTGAAGGATACTCAGTTCCAATTAATCAAAATGAGAACACTTGATTGGTTATGGCTATTAGTTTAGCCAGAAGCGACACGGATAAAGGTTTGTATTTGCACCCTATGGAGAAAGGCTTTTTTTTAGAGGTTGTAAGTATTCTAGTTTATAAGAATCAAACTCAAAATACCTGTTTTAGCTGTTTAAGATACGTTATCACAAATCCGTAGAGATTTCTAGATCAATGTTTCACTGATATGAATTACAAACCATACGTACCAATCAGTGTATAGCGCACCTGGGTTGCCTTGAGCTGTAAAAGTCATCAAACGGGTTAAAAACGCTCTTCCTCGTCACAACCATAACTCAATATGATTTCAAGGAGTGTCAGTGGTACGTGTAACAGAGTGTAAAGTATCTAGGAACATAACCATTTGTCTCCGTGTGCAAAAAGAGGCACTTGGCAGCTATTTGTTCCTAAATGAGACACCTGGGCGGTTTGTAATAGGTTTGTAGCCCAAGGAGGATTCAGAGAGCAAACCTACGGAGCTACGGGATAGACGACTACATAAAATCGATACATTCCTCTGTTTTTCATGCATTTTTGGTGAAATGTGTCAACCTTATATTGCGTTAGCTTTTATTTGTATCTCACTCTTTAGAAGTTAGTTGTTGTAAATGCCAACAAATTACGTCAACCGGTAGAGTGATAATGTCGATCACCACGTACCTAGATTCATTACTTAATAAAATCAGAATCTCCGACGTATCTGTGACGATACGTCTTATGATATATTCAATCTGAAATACATTGAACGATTAACTGAACTCACTTAATACAGTGTTAATAGGGGGTCACGTCCCGAACGTACACCGTTGGAAAAAGAGATATTACGTATTTGTAGGCTGTTATGCATTTCAGGAGACTTGTGATGTCCATCTAATCGTAAGAAAGATGGAAACATAATTTGGGCGCAATATAGCCTCTGATATTTCCATGAATAACGTGGATGGTACGGGTGCTATTCAGTTACGTTTTTACAGTTTAATACGTTATTAGTTGCCCAATCCGTAGGTGACATTTCAATAACTATTTTCATTCCGATACTTTGCGCCTACTTTCCTAATTGGCTATTATTTCTACATCTCTATTATGTTCACATTGTAGGTTTTCCATGTGTACACAAGATCTTTAACATTTTGAGCAACTCATTGCAGCCTTCGTAACAAACCATACAGTTTACATATTGGCACCAGCATTACCTGAAGCTCTTTCTATGTGGCTCTGCCGCAAAAGAATGATGAGTTTCGCAATTGAAAGATGGGCTTCTTTATCTAACAATGAATCAGAAAAATCAAATGACCGAAAAATGAAATGAGGTTTGACGACCCTGCGAAATTGTAACGCATGGATGTATTTTATGCATTTGGTGCCGTGATTGCTCTGCCGGAACGTTCAAGGACGCTTGATTGACGATCAACCCGTCATACAGTCTATCTTGCGGACAGAGATAGATGCCAATGGGTCCACATGATTATTGCAAATGTGCTAGTGAGACCTGCAAATCGTTTTCCCTCACGTTTCGGTCATTTGGTCAATGGGCCTGTATGCGTGTGTGTATGCCAAAATTTGGAGAGTGCATAAGCCACAGACAATCATCAGATTCGGTTTGGTCATCAGAGAGTGTACACTGTGATGTATGCCGCTAGAAGTTGTTGTCCGATTGCCTTGTATAATAAAGCTGAATAATTCGATGAAACATCTACTCATGCACACTGGCTCGATTTCTGTATTTTGCTGCAACCTACAAAGAATGATCTAAAAGAGTTCGGTTGCGTTCACTTTGTTTGTAAACTCATCTTGTGTGACTGAACAAAATGGCCCGAAATGCCGCAAAAGCGCGTAGATCTCTTCAGAAGAAAGACACTCAAGACTTCCTTATTTTATGCAATGAACGTTTAGTTGCTTTTTCCATCACTTTTTGTGAGCATCACTTACCCGCGAGAACTAAAAGTAGGCATCCGAATATGCAAGAAGTTTTTGGTTTCGGTTTCGGCTGTCGCATTATTACCCATAAGTAAAAGTTAAAAATTCGGGTAACTAAATACATTTGAAATTCGCTTCAAATGGAATAAACGGAGAAAATTGGATATTTTAAGGCATTAACGGTCTTAAAATGAAAAGCTGTAAAACAATACACAGCTGTTCATACCCTGTGCTATTCCCTCAAACCAACTATGCACCGGTTACCTAGTACATCATAGAAAGAAGAAAAGCAAACTACCCTCTAATCGACCTGTTTCACATTGTCTATAAATGATGTGAGTTCCATTTTACATTGCGAATTAGGCCCATCAAAATCAGAACTGGAGCGCTTTGCTCTGTTTCGTTCACATTTCGATGTTAAGATGGAAAAGTAAATGGGTAATGAAATGGAATAAAAAGTTCTCTTCTTTCTTTTGAAAGTGAACCAGTTAAAGTCAAAACCTTGAAAACAAACTTAGCCTTTCAAAAATCAATATAACCTGTTATCTTGGGCAAACCGTCACAATGGCGTGAATTATAGCTACCCATGAATGTGAAATCATTGCTTGTGCCACCTTGTTTTTTCATAGGTTCGTGATTAAGTTCAAGTTGCAATCATAAATACTGGTTAAGTCGTATTGTAATTTACGTTACACTCAAATAACAAATTTTCTTTCTATTTTACCCTGAATGGAATCAACATGCCCCGTTTTTTCACACTATCCAAGTCGACTTCATATTATATTTGCTTGATCAACGCTTAAACACGTACAAACCGAGTGAAAATGAGCCTCTTGTTAAACAATTATCTTAGTGATCCACACAATGCGAGCTTGACACGTCGGAGGGTATCGAATATGAGGCGCATGTTCAGAATCCACTGAAACCAGTTGAAACCAACCGAATTGACACAATGAATGTCTGCAAGTTATGAATCCCGTAGTTACGGTGCATCAAGTGCTACACGTAAGCAACAAGTTATTTTGACCAATTATTTGAATCAGATTGCATGTGTAGCTTTATGGTGTATCTTGAATATTTCCTTCCCAATTCGTAATTATTCTCCTTCAATAACACACTCACTCGTTGTTTGATTACGCTTGGTTTAGCTGTGACATTCCTCTCGATTTGTACCGTCTGTTTACCCGAGAGCAATGATCAAGCATGTTTATATGATTTACTGTAGTGTTGTACAAATTTTAGGTGACATTTTATGCTTTCCGCCAGATTTCGTACTGTTCTGTTACTTGTCTTAATTTCTGTTTTTCATCGATTTGGCTGTCTTGCCGACGAAGTTTCCGGATTACAAAGTTGTTCGGCTATACGATTCGTATTTGGTGATCATAACACCCACCAACATGTTCACTGTTACGGAAAATAAAGAGGAAACGGAAGTTATTTATGATCTAATTGCACTTAGTTTAAATCTTACGCTAAACAGTCAACCCTGTCGGATCACATACTGTAGTATCTTCGCCACATTCCAGGTGGTTCCAAAAAGCAGTCTATTTTCTCCTTGGAAAATTTGCCACCCAAAGTGATTTAAGTAAATTTTGTAGGGAGGAATATCTGTAGCATTTACTTAAAGCTTTGCACGTTGAGCTTATTTATCACTACCACTTTATGGAATAGAAACAAACGTCTGCTATACCGTGACTAAGTAAACTTGTGTCTGGTTTAATTAAATCTTATTCACAGATGTTCCATCAATACTTGCTGCATACTAATTCAATACGTCCCTTAAGACTATCACTGCAATAATGCTCTTCCCATCTATCACTGAACTTACTAAATTCAAAATTCTGTTATAATAGTGATGATCCCACTAATTTCGGACAGTAATTCAGCATGTGAAATGTGACAATTACTCCAAATTCAGTCATGTTCACATGATTAAACTGCAACAAAATGTCGCCAAGTTTACCACCAAGAACGAACGTAAAACTCTACGTAACCGTAGGGTATAATTTGAGATGATTCTTGTAGTGAACGTGTTCCAGTTCGACGCGAACAAGGGGCGAGCTAAAATACTAGAAAGTGCTTTGCAGCTGTTAGTAACTGAATGGGACTCATCAGCAGTGCGAATTCATCAACCTGGGACTACTGATCAGACCGTTTTTCATTTATTTTATGAAAATCAAGTGAGGTTTAGGTCATTTTGGTCGAGCAAGACAGATTTTGCAGGCAAGATTAGTTCAGTGAGAAAGAAACTGGTGTTCTACACAGCGCATGATTGGTCAAAGGGAAATTAGAACTGGGTTGTATGTAATAATCGTCTGTCCGTTTTAATTCCCGTTTTAATCATTTTCCGCCCAGATGCAAAACCTTATTTAAATTTCTTACAATTCCAAATCCTTGTGAAATGTTTCCACATTGTCCTTAGTTCGCTCGCTTATTCCGCGCTAACCGAGAGTTGAGCACAATTTTNGGATAGCAATCTATCACGGAAGTCTATGATTTACCCAACCTGTATATTAGTTTCGTGCATTCACTCCCCTCCGGGTAAAGTTCCTTCTCAGTAAAACAAAATTTGTTCCAGTAAACCACTGGTTCATGAATTACTAAATTCTCCGGGATATAAATCCTGCAGTAGTCCGCTGCCGTATGCATTTTTTCAACTCTCGGTGAACCAATGATGTAGAGTTTACGGTTTGAAGATTTACTGTGCTTCAATTAGGATCAAGTGCTTCGCATTTATTTGGCAATATCAATAAAACATGAATAAATCTATCACAGCTCTTGACTAAAACCTGTCATAGAAGATTCACATTCCATTTCGATTCTGAATAAGACATTTTTGGTGTCGCTTTTCAGTTTAACCGCGATATGTGAAGTACTTGATCGTCACCCGCTAGAAGAAAACTCATCGATTGTGAGGGCATTCTTTAAATCATACCTGAATAAAACAAGCAACTGGAATCCATTTTTACTATACCGTAATGGCAAACTTATAACAACCTGATTGTTGACAAACTGTTGAGATTTTCTTGTTAGGTGAAGTAATCAATACCTACTGGTCCGTTATTCTCTAATGATCATGCAATTTCAATTTTGTCTGAATGCAGCCAGAAGACAACTATTTTAAATTGTGCAATGACCATTTAAAACTACGTTCATATAGAAGTGCAAACGTATTGGGTTCGGTAACAAGCAATGTTTACTCACCTTCTCTTCAGTAGCATGTGAACCGAATTCCAAAGTATTGAATAAAGTAATTGATGCCAATTACAGTTGTAGTTAAACAATACATGTATTTGTTTTCACATTAAAAAGTGAAACACAACTTATTACGTTACAATATTTTTGGCATATAAAATACTTTGGTTTTTCCACTAAAGCTCTACATTACTAGGTTTATACTCTATGGAGTTGAAGATAACGTAATGCAATAAATTCGATCGAATATGAATAAACGTGGCGGATACAGCGGGGTGTGCACATATAGTGCTATCTGGTTGTTCCGAATTGTGAGACTTCATAAAAGGTAGGGAAACAGAGGAAAAACCGCTAAACAATGGCTACTCAGGAAGATTTATAGACATTCACAGTAGACCGTTCCCAAAAGGTAATCCAATCCCAAACGTTAGTGAAAGGCCATCAACTTAAAGCTTATAATGATGTGCGCCATAAGCTGACATCAGCTCTAGACCTAGTTGTTCAACTCAGACTTGTTGCCTCTACTCATTTAATCGATCTGTGCTAACGTAACCATGGCTGACAAACCGGTTCCAACTCCCACACTGCACACCAGTTCACCTGTAGTCGCGGTGACGCATACATAGACAGAAAAACCATGAGCTCTCGCAAAGGATGGCCAACAATACTCTAAAGGGGGTACTGACATCAATGACAAACGATAACTGATGGTCAAATGATTACGATAAATTCAGGGTCACCTTTTGCAAGACATTTCATGACAACAAGACATGCAGTTTACCCCAATTCCTCACCACACCATTTTTTGCGTAATCGTAATACTAAACTATTGGCAACTAGTGAAGCACTGCTTATCCAATTACATCACCCGATCTTATCCGCAGAAACATTTTTCATGCAATTAGTTCACTTACCGTGGATTTGACCTTCGTCTATGTTCAATGATCTTTGTATGCTTGTACAAGTTAATTTACTAAAATTGAACAACCCCACGTGCTATATTTACACCTGTTTGTTTCAAGTCACTGATTGAGAAGATTGAACGAGCGTTCACAAAATCGTGACATTTGTCTTCTTCCTGTATTGATGAAAAAATTAAAGTGCAAACCTGTATCTAACCTACTAGTTATTTTTATGAATAAATTCCCATGATATTATACTCTGAAATTTATTTTATCTTACAACCAGTGCTATCAGTTATTGTCAAAATTAAACTTCTATAAGGTATTCAACTAAAAGAAGCTACAACATAAGTGGACATTATGACATATAAATTGCATTCAATTTCGGTTAATATCACATTTGATTCCGTGAATGACGCTGAGAACTGTAGGTGCCGGGAGGAAATTATTTGATGAAAGTCATAGTGCAATAAGGGTTGGATTACCTTTTGTCATTTATCCAGAAGTGCATTTCCATCTCCATGCTGAACAGCACGCGATGAACATTTTAATCACCACTGTGTGTTTTATTAAATCTTCTTGCTTTCGTGCTCAACTAGACTCTGTTCTTTCGCTTACTTAAAAATCAACATTCATTTCGACCAACCGTTAGACAAAAATACCTTTGGCTAGTAGTACACATGGTGTCTGACTAAAGCCATCGTCCCAACTCAAATCAGTGCCAAGTTTACCTTTTGCCTCATCTGTGGCGACTAATTATTCTTTTCATACAGACCTTCACGAAGAGCGAAATTTCCGGTTTTGTGAAAGCAAATAGCGCATTCCTTTGATAATTTTGCAGTTTCGTGGCCAGTCACTTTCCTCCTCTTTTTGATACTAATGACCGTGCATGATAATTTCCAATTCTAGTAGTGTATTATTCTGGAACATGATGGAGCTTTCCAATATATTTACTCGGTGAGTGTTGGAATTGCATTTAAACTCAAGGAAAACATTATATCCTTTGATAATGCATATTTTCATGAACCAGTGCATTTTTGATTTTTTCAGATGTTTCTATGTACCAATGAAGAATCTAATGCAAGCCTTACTCTTGAGGTTAACTTCGAGAAAGAAATCAGCAAAACGACCGTTGTTTCTGGATGCATTTTTCAGAACTTTCTATCCGCCTAGTTCATACTGCGTGATATACGTTTTCAACAAAATTGACGAGAATACTGACTATTAGCTCACGATTGTCGTGGTTTTACTAGAGAAACGAATGAGTCACTTTTTGCAAAAGTAAGGCTAACATCTTTGAATCAAGAACACTGCACCAAACTACAGCAGACAACAATTTGTGATGGATGGAATCGATAAGAGCGCAGTAGCGGTACGCTGAAACCGATACTTCTTCTCAAGTCTATACTGTGGGTACCATGTGTCAGCAAAAGTGATCACTCAGTTAGCGAGATATTCCCGTTTCATTGTTGATTTGAGGCGGCGTGCACCTGAATCGTTTACGGCGTTCTCCGATTTAACTAGTTTGCCAATTTGATGTCTATTAAAATTCGTATCATAAAATGCAAAGCTATTGCATCTGCACTTAGTATACTTGAATGCGCCGACAAAAGTTGAGTACTGAATACGCTTCCCTGACGGGCCGCAAGAACAGCAAAACCGGTTATGTGCTTGCAGCTATTTTCATATACTGCTTATTATGAAGTTATGTATTTTGATAAACGTCATTATTCTGTGAGAGAAATCAATGGTGTTTCATTCAGAGTCATTGATTACTAGGATATTGCTCATTAGCATTTATGATCACAAGAAGACTCGAGTGTTTGGAGTAATAACACTTTCGTTATTAATATTACACCCATGATAGATAAATATTCGACTTTTCTGTATATGTTGTCGAGTGCCTCGGCTAACCGGAAACTTTATATAAGTTTTTGTACCTCGTTTTGTTAATAACTGAATTCATGTTTTATAACATTGATTTGGATAGTTCGAGTTCGTCATTGAGTTTGTCTAACTTGGTCAGACCGCAGAGCTGGAGCAGACGGCTTCCGACAGATTCTAATTAAATTACGATAAATTCATCAGTTAATCACCCATCAGCTAGAGTTTGCACATCATAGGAGATGGCTCATTCTATGCTCATTAAGTTGCCTTTCTGACCTGGATTCGTCTGTCATAAATTGCTTCATACACATGTAGTATGCTCTGGATGAGGTGAATATCTCGGATTGCACTCCATACACCATGATAGATGGAATCGATTAGTTCATCTAAGCTGTTCAGCAAATTACTGAAAAGCCGTATATAAATCTACTAGGAACATGTGATTCAATTAGAGGCATACAATGGACGTTAAGATGTTGCACAACTTCTCTCTTTGAAACCGTTTGGTCTATAGAAGATTTAGTACTGCTGAAGACGACAATTACTATAAAACGAATAAGTAAACCTGGTCAGTCCGGTGACAAGCTAGGAACCCTGTGAGTGCAAACCATTCTGAATGGAAACGCTAGAGGAGACGGTGAAAATGCACTACATATGAGGTCTAACAAATGCACAATTCGAATCCAGCGCTTTCCTAGTATGCGGTTTCTCCAGAGGAGGTTGTGCGTGCATGAGAATCGAACTGACTAATGTTGAACTCACTTTCTGATAAGTAATACGAATATAAAAACGGACGTCTCGGGGAGTTTATAAAGCTAGAATTGAAACTAAAAGACCCCACAGCATTCGATACATCATTGCTTTTTTCCGACAGATATATACAGTGAATATGTTATGTAACACGAAAAAACAACGCAGAGCATTTGATCATAAATTTCCCGGTTTCTAGTTGATTAGACAAATAAAGATACTGTTAATTTAATAACCAGCACATCTTTGTCTGAAAGAA
Source organism: Echinostoma caproni (assembly GCA_900618425.1). NCBI lineage: Eukaryota > Metazoa > Platyhelminthes > Trematoda > Plagiorchiida > Echinostomatidae > Echinostoma > Echinostoma caproni. The sequence continues at coordinate 9,280 of UZAN01050927.1, read as the reverse complement.
ACTCATCACACCATTCTTAACCATATTTAACTAAACTTAACCTTCATTAGCAAAAAGTGGTAGGCTAAATGTTGGTTAATCAACGATACTCATAGGACACCTTGACACCGGCTGTAGTTTGAATACTATTATCTTTCGGAGCTATTTATTATCGATATATACATATATATACCAAAAGAAGCCTTCGCCTCATTGGTTTATTTATTTACATTTGCTAACGAATCTTAATTGGTTGTCTATTTTGTTTTCTGGTCGATTTATATTAATGATGATTTTGTTCCAAGCTAACTGTCAGGCAAGAAATCTTTACTTTATAAACTGAGTAAAGATAAACTCGAATGACAAATTCCCGGGACCATGTACTTATCTGACAATCAAAATATATCAACTTCAAATAATATATAACACCAATAATAGTAATACACAGTATGCGTAGGATATCATTTTAGCACAGTCACTGACTAATAGTTAAGCTCAGTGGATGTATTTCATAAATTTTTATTTTACTTCTTATCAAGAATGGTGATATAATGGGACTTACAAGAATCTTCTTGCTCCAAATTAAACCCTAATAGTACAATACCATTGCTTCATCATCGATTTTATGACTACACACTTTTGTAAACTCGAACAAAGCAACCGTGTTACTGGTTTCGTTATTAAAATGTGATATATGAACTTATTTCAAATTCTTCCCACTATCTTAGAGACAAAACATGTATCATTCAGCACAGTATTGTGGAAAAATGCATACTCCGTCAAAAACTGAGAACCCACTCCAAAGGGACAAATACCGTATGACCCCAAATAATCGTCTAGAACCCGGTGTAGAGCAACAAATGCAAAGCATAATACGCTCCGCAAGCTTGTGGTTAACTCATACAAATTTATAACAAATGGCAATGTCAACAATGTGTATAATTGTTAAGGCATATAGTAGATAAGGCTTTATATCTAAACTTGGTTGGTTTCTTTCCAACAGCTTGCACCACTTCTCTCAGTTCATCGTATTTCGCGGTCTGGAAGGATTCATTGTTTACTCACTCTCAACTGTTTTACGAGCTTGTTCTGCAACAGCTCATCACCAGTGTAGGAGATCTCTTCAGTGTTTTGTAACACTCTCAAACGTTTCCGCAGCGGACACAAAAGAACCCATTACTATAGCCTACTGGTTGTAATCGACGATCAAAATTTACCAGAAAGTTTAAAAAACCATGTGCTAGTCCGATTATGTATAGTTTTTCATGTGAATTCGTTCATCTTCGATTGTTCAATGCTTTTATTTCCAAACAGCGAACTCCTCAATTTATCATAGACCGATAGCGAGTTGAAGTGCTTATTGATCACTTGCATTCATTTTGAACTGAATTGGTGCAACTATTAAATGCTGCTTTGCTTGTTGCCGCACATGGATGGAGGTTAACTTACAGACTTCAGTAGAAATCAGACCAATGTGAATGAAGGTTGACTGAATACATTCACCTTGTGTGATTGTATCTTGCGGTACTACTTAGGGAATAACGCGATCAATTCTAGGTTATCAGCTTTACTTTTGCGTGAATAAATCTACTGGATTGTGGTTTATAACGTTTTTGGTAGTTCTGTTAAACTATCCCGGATCGGATTCTTGGCGAGAGAGTGAGAAACATCAAGCCCAATAAGGACTTATTAATCAAAACGAGTACACGAACCCCAAAATTGCTCTAACAATAACATGTTTCTGTCTTATTTATCGTAAATTGAATTGCAACCAAATTACCTACATTCGTGATCTTTTGCATACAACTTAATAAAGTACAGTCATCCTATTGGCGCGGACCATGATAAACAGCGTCAACAATCAGTAATAGGTGAGTGCAGTTACAGTTATTTCGTCTTAATTGAGGAAAGTTAGGAAGTTATTCAGTATAGATACAGTATTGATTTTTTTATAATTGTGCCGACAGTGATGTCCAGCAAACAAAAAGAGAGATAATAAAATATCTTTTAGTTTCATCAGAGAGTGCGTCCGTTCCTTGCCTCACTTGTTCTGTTTGAAATTAATTGTAACTGTGACTGCGACCTTGATTAAAACGAAAATAACGTTCTCATATGCACATTTTGCTCCCTGAAAACTCTGAATATTTCCTAGACAATCATGTGCTCTCTTACTTAACTTTCTGATTCTCATTCAATTGAATCAGAATGAGCGGAAACTACTCAAGCGTACTTTGAATTCAGTAGAAACCTTCTGCTTTTCATTTTTCATGTGCGATCGATTTTAAGTTTGAAATAATTTTATTTATTAGGCCAACCTTGCAACAAATGCCGAATGCATGGAAGAGGAATTTGCTCGCTCTGTTTCAAAAAATGAATGTAGTTCTGGTCTAGAGATACTACTCAGTTATAACATTCAAGTCTGGCGTTTTCTGTTGATCCATAAACTTCATTCATAATCAACTAACCGTTTGCTTGTACCCACATTTTTGATAAGATCTTCAGTCATGGAAGCACGCAGGCTGTGCATGGCAGCATACGTAAGTAAAGATAGTTTATCAACAACACCTGGAGGAACTTCATAATGTTTCGGCCTTGTCCATCGTCTGGTAGTATGTCTACACACAACCGTAACCTGAAGCTGGAGTCCAATAAATCCTACTTGCTGCATACAAGATATCTGATCCAACTCAGCTGCATGAAAACAACGTGGAGGAATCTTTCCGTGTTAAGCTATTCACCCAAAGAATTGCAACTGTATTGCATTTCCTGTTTTGTTCAAACTCGTTAAACGTCGATCGAAAATGCTGCTCGTTATACACACATCCCAGCATGTTAGACAATAGTTCTGTCGATTAACTTGTGAGATAACTTCAGAGCGGATTGTCTAAACATTTTTTTTAAATTTGACCTCAATTATTTTATACGAAAATTATTAATGGTTTTAGTGATTTCTTCCATTTGTTCCCACATCACCTTTCATAATGTGTAACCTTTAATGGCGGCCTCCCCCCCCCAAATGGAGACGATATCTTCAAACTATTTTATTTCATAACTAAAACCCTCCACAGTCCATCGTAATCTTCGTCGAAACACGTGTCACCGGCCCGATTACTACGTATCAACTTGATTATATGCCAAAGCAACTTTTACAACCTACTATGTGACAAACGTCTAATGTAGCACGTGAAAAGCATCGGTGGATGTTTTACGGCATCTATCTATTTCACATAAGAACTGTAAAATCGATCGAGAAATATAATCGATGGGTTTTCAGAATTTCATTCATTTTTGTATTTGTTGCTGTTTGCTTCCAGTTGCTTGTGCAGGCTACTTGTGCCTGCTGTGGTTGATATCGCAGTTTTCCGTTTACTTAATGTAATCTCCGGGACGTCCACATGGTAGGCATTGTATGGTTGGAAAAGGTCGTTCGTGCAACACGTCACCCATTCAACTATCTGTGGAAGCTTTGGAGGTCACAGAACAAACACGGCGTTTAATGTGCGTAGGCAGTCACAACGGTGAAACCGATTGCCAACATTTTCTTAGTACGTGTCTACTTTAGAATCTCACACATATATAGGTAGATTATTTTCGCGTCATCGATGTCTTCTTCACCAGGCTAACATATCACGTTTGTGGAACATCCAGAAACTTTGACTGAAGGTGACTGGAATGAAGAAAAGACAAATGAACATAAACCACTGAGATTTACAATCCAAAATGCAAAGCTACTGTAAAACTTGGCACTAAAATCATTTGTGGAAATCGGGCTGAAAAACCACAAAGGAAACCTGAGCAATAACCAAAAAATCTAACGAGAGGAAACAGTCAGTACTTTATTTATATATGACAAAATTAATTACTCTTGAACTTTTGTTCTCTATACTTTTAAAATGCTGCACACATAAGCTTACAACACCACCAAAACTAATGGAAGGATCAGTGGGTTCTGGCAACTTGTCTCACTGCTGTGGCCATGTTTTGTGACACCTTCTGGCCATCCCTTCCGAGAACCAAAAACTCAAAGTGAACAAACATCTTCCGAAAAAGCAGCTCTAGAGAAACATCCAGAGTTCATAGAATCTAGCTATTTTGTTTTTTACATCCTCTTCTATTTTATGGCGGCGGTCAGTTGTAGACGGAGTTCTATCTGAACGTGATTAGTGGTACACTGAGCGTTATTTTGAAGCAAGCATTCACGGTGGAAATTTTAATCTACTGGCTCACAGTAGTGTTTAGTGTTCTATTCAATCGATATAATGATGTTTCGACAAATCAATCGTATGCTCGTTTGCACACTCCGATTTCATTTATTTGGTATCCTTTTTTAAAGTTACTCTTAATTGGACCAGCCATAGTTGCCTCCTAGCCAACAGCGTCTTTCCAACTTATGTGTTGGTTAATTTTTGTTCTTACTCTCAAATCCCAGGTTGCTTTGGTTGACTAACCAGCAAACCTCCATAATTTTAAACGTGTGAATGTGGATTTCCACAAATACTTTAAGAAATTAATATATCGGCACCACAGAATAATTCTTTCATTTTCCTATCAAGCGTCTCTTGACTATTTCCTTAAATCTATTTATATTATGTACCGGAATTCACCTCATCCAATTTTAATTACGTTGCAATCGCCTGAGCAATCCAACTACTTTCTTTGCTTCCCCAGTCCATAAGCTGGGGAGCATTAACCGAATGTGTCGAAAAATGACTATCTGCTTGTGTTTCAATCAATCTATTTATGTTTATAAAGCTGGACATGGGAGACACCGTATGCAAGGCTGGAGATGACATTTGCGAAGGTACGACTTAATGGTCAAAGAAAGGTTCTGTTTGAAATCAACAATGTTCAGTAAACCCGACTGAAACAGGCAAGAGTGTGGAAGATTTTTCCGCCTGAAGAGCAGATTGGGATTTTCGTCAACTCGTTTCGGTAGATCGCTAACGTTCATTCATTCGGATAGATCACTGCTCAGTATTTTGTTTCACTGCCACGCTTATTGATTATCACATGCCTTCGAGACTCCCATTGAGCTAACCTCATGAGCTAACCTTATGATTTATTTAAATCTACTCACCATGATGTGTAACAATAACTGTGGCCACTCACAATAATTTATTTTAAAACTTCTGAAACCTTCGGCATAATAAGTAGATCGAATAGATGAACTTGTTGCTCACTGGTCACACCTTTTTAATTTTAGTGCAATACACTTGGTGATACCGTTAGTATTATCAGTGTTTGTTTTAATGATTCACAGAATACCCGTCGCTGAGCTGAGCAATAGCGGGGTGCCAACAGATCCACCATTTTGTGATTGTAGTTCATAAAAACAGAACTGCACAGTTCCAATTTGGAGCAATCGCCACAGAATCCAGAGGCAAGTGTGTCACATGCCAGCAAGTATTTCGGCTGGCAGTATTTTGGCAGAACCAAATTGTTTGTTTGATCTGAGCTGATTGTGACAAGACCGTGAGTCACCATGCATTTAATCAAGGGTTCCAGGCAGACGACAGCTGTTCACGTTTTCCGAACCGTTGTGTATGGACACCAGCTTGCTTCAATAAGTGTTTAATGACTTTTAATCACCTTTCCAAAAAGTTAGGACATATAACCTTCGCTTCCCTTTGATTCATTTAATAACATACAGGGGATTTCCACAAGCCTTTTACCACTCTTTTCTTTCACAGCAACACAGATATACTCCAAGTTCAAATGCTATACCACTGCAGCAGTTTATGTTGGTATTCCTTTGTTCTATTTTGCACAGGGAAAATTCGCCATCCTTCGTAAAGTATGTGTGCAATAGATTCAGTCCTTTTTTTAAGAACGTTTATGACCGTCAAAGATAACAAAGCACAGATTTGACATTTTCTCGCAGAAAGATTCCAATAAATTGAATCAGCATACAGTCAGTGATTAGCAGTGCCGGCCGCTGAAAAGTGGGACGTTTGATTATGTCAGAACCACTCTTGTCATTCACCATGTGGTTGTCATTGTTTTAGGTAATCGGATTAAATCCTGTCACTAAAAGTATTTAGTTAAACTCAATGGTGATTTTCCAGCAACAGTCCGCAACCGATCTGGTACAGCAGTAACCTGATTACACTGGTGGAAAAGTTTCATTCTCCCATTTCAGAAAGATATTTTTTATCTCCATTAACCACAGTGCAATAGCTCCATCATTTCAACTGGTCTAGGCTTTCTCTCTCACACCCGTGACCAGCTGACCCAAGCAAGAACCTACATTTTGTCCACAGCCCCGAGTCCTCAACATGCTCAGTGAACTTGCTCTGTGAAAAACAGGAATACCATTATCAAAACAAGAATATCACAAACATAACAAGTTAGCGTTAAAACAGTCGGATCTAAGGTTGACGGATTCCACGTTGAGCGAATCGCATAAAATGATACAGTCAAGTTGCGTAGGTGGTCGGAGAGAAGTTAGTTGGCTGAAATCACGGGTGAGAGAAACAGTCTTATGTGAAACGATGAAGTAATCGCAGTGTATATGCTGAGGTTATAATATACAAAAAGCCACCACTAATTCAACTGTAAATAAACACACTCTCCAAAAGAGATACATACCATCTGAACCAATACCCTGATCATGAGCAACCCATCAGCCTTATTGAGATCCGCACGATTCTTAAGGGTTCCAAAGCCCACCAGGGTTTTGGTTCTTAGTTATTGCCACCTGAGCTGCTGAACTCGTGTGCTTGGGAATGTTTAAAACCTACTGCTGACATGATTTATCTGTGCATATCAACCAGAGTGATTCTCCAAAGCTGGACGCCACCACAAAATGAACTACTCCAAGCTGTCAAAGTCCCCATACCCTCCTTCGCGTTAAACTTCTCCAAACACACACGGAGCACATTTGTCGATTACATATATATATTATTTCATATTCACTTCGCATCATGATAAACAGACCATCCATTAGTGCTAACATTTTGAGCTAGCTTTCGTTCATCCATTGTTCACCATTGTTCACCATTTTCGAGAAAACCACTAAAGTTTGTGTATCATGCTGAAAATTCACCTTATGGGCAGCATAAAGCCTAGAATTTCCTCACTTGAACATGTAAAAATGTTTGAAACGATACGTTATAACTACATGCCCGCATAGCACGGTTAAAATAACGCAACGCCGCGAAAAATCTCATCCTCAGTTTTCTCTCTCATATGTACACCTACATCAATTCGGATACGTCTAACAATGATTACGTTTAAATAAAGAATTACAAAATTCACCAAAACCGAAAGAGTTGCAGCTTATTATTTCTGCTCTGAGATACAGTTTTGGCCGATTGGGATGCTCTAATATATTTTTTGTATGATTAAATAGAGTTTCATTATAGTTATCACCTATACTAATGCTTTAGTCCTAGACAATAATTTATATCTTTTCTACCTTGATTTCCGTAGTTTGTAGTCTGTATGTGTCAATTAAACATGCCTGACCTTGGCTGCCAAGGTTAAATAATCTGAGCATGAAAATCACAAACATTATCAAGTATGAAAACGCGATAGTTTCTGATAGGAATGACTCAACAATTATCCCAAATTATTTCCGTAAACGATTGTGACCCGCCAGTCCCGGGTTCGAACCGCTCCACCGCCGCCCCTCTTTCCTGTTTCTGTATTTCCCCAGACAGCGTTGTATGACTGCAACCCCCCTCGTGAATGTTAGCTATAAATTTGTATATTCAACAAACAAAATGGGAATTAGAAAGATATTCCTTTTTTTCTTTATAGTGAAAAAATGGAGAGGAGCTTGTTCATCGCATTATGTTTTCACAATAACAGCACTCAAAGTAGTATGTGAAAAAGCATTTGAGATCCTCGAGCCACTTATTAGTTTATTCTCCACCTTTCTGGATATAGGTGGAGTAAAAATAGTATTCGGAACTGTGTGCTAGATGCGGTAAATTGTGTGCGTCCGGGGTGTCGGGTGAAGAATGGCGTCACATCGCAAATTCGTATGGCCGATGAGATTCAACCAGATCGATACAGCAGCTGTACAATGTTTTGTAGCATTTCAGTCCGTGTTTCTTTGCTGAACTAAATGCAATGAGGAACTATTTGGTATCGTCCCGTCGGAACACCAACAGATATTGTGGATGAAACATAATCTGTCGAACAAAATGTGGTTTCAATCAATCGTCTACTTGGATTGATGTTATAATTTTTATAGCTCAGATAAAAAGAAGGGCGGCGAAAACACGTACGATAAATTGAAATAAACGTGAAAAAATAGATAACGTTCCCTGTTCACATTAAAGTTTGAAAAGTAGTTGTCTCTAAATTTAAGATTCTTAAAACAAATTAAACTGACAAATGCGAAAACGGTTGAGCGCGTTTGATCATCTGGAACGAGGATTACGTGAATAAGGGGAAAGGTAGAAATAAATAAGAACAGTATTCTGTCCAGCCGGAATATCAAATATGTGTAATTCTCCTTAACCGCGCTAAAAAGCTCAACAGCAAAATTGAAACCATTGAAGAATAAATTAGCTGAGTTTATTTTGTGAGACTCGTTTGATGTGGTAGACATCTGAATACGAATACAAATCGGCCTACAGATGCTATCCCTCGATGCAATTTAACTATCCAGTTATTTTTTATCAACAAAACGATCGGATGCCTGGCGGACTAGGTAATGGTAATATTACTGGTATCCCAAAAGAAGATTTCAAGGAGGTGTTTCAGTTTGCACGTATAATTCGCAATTCATTGATACCATTTATCATCAGACGGAAGGAATGACAATGGGATCCACACAAGCCCCTTTGTTTGTGAAATTCCTAAAGGTAATACCAGAGAGCAATGTTCGCAAAGCACCCCATCCCCCACAGTAAAGATATTTCGATGGGAAGCTGTCATTCTCCGGCGAAGATGGTAACTCCAGTAAGCTTTTGGCAAAATCCTGTTGCATTCATCCAAATATTAAGTTTACTTTAAAGGAAGGAACGGAAAACCTGATCGTATTTCTTGATCTTAGACGCAAACATCAAAAATTGGTGTCTATCCAACATTTGTAAGAAGAAACTCACGTGATCAAGAGAGCAGATTAGTTTTCAAGGTTACCTGTCACTCAGAAGAAAATGGACCTTAATCCAGTTTCTCATCGCCCAAGCACAGAACATCTGGTCGGCTGATAAACTTCGAAACAGAGCAGAGTTCCTACGCCAGATCTTCCAACAGCATGGATACCGGCATCGATTTGTGGGCGGCAGATAAAAACGCCAGACAAATTAGAAGAAAATGGCGAGTTACAGAGGATCCCAATTCCCAT
>UZAN01050925.1:0-19683 GCA_900618425.1 Echinostoma caproni | reverse complement strand
TTCTCCGATCATTTTAACAAGGACCTCAAACACATTATCCGATCCCTCAAGTTTCTGTCGGCATGTAGACCTATATCACGGGAGCATCTGTCTCAGCATATGGTGGCACACCACCTTAGGTCCTGTAAACATTCTCTAGTAAGATTTTATCTGATATTTCTCATGTCATTTATTCTGCTCTTACTCAATGCCTTTCTTACTCATCAACCCGTTCCAGTCATAAATGTATAAAGGCAAGCACTGAAGCTTACAGGTGCTCTATTGTACTTTATTTCGCCAGATTTCTTGCAAACCATGAATCCATTGCAGAAAATCTGCGCAAAATGCTAAACTGTTTCTGTGCATTTCACTTATTTTCATTTTTTTAATTGCTGACACACTGTGGTTATGTGGTTGCCCAATATCCACCCTTCGAGGTGTATAAAAGCGATCCCTTGACTCCACTTGATATGTTCGAACAACACCGCCTACTGTGGACTACATGTTGAAACTCCATTTCGCTCTCATTTCGCTCAATAACACGGAAATGTTTTGGAGGTCTTATTGGGTTGGCCAATGCACCTCTCAGAACATAGTTTGTCGGCCATTATAAATGGGCAGTGGATTCGCGTAACTGTTAGCCGATTAGAAAAAAAATGAATAATTATTTCGAGAAACTCTTCAATAATCTTGCATAAATTGAACTGAACAGATCAATAAACGGTATCTAGCAGTTCATAAGTTCTACTCTAACCACAACAAAGCCTGGTAGTTTTCAGCTTGTATCAGGGAGTTACCGGATATTCCTTTGAGAGCATGAAATAAACCTTATTGACGGTACTAAAGATATTTACTCCGTAATAATACATGGGACACTAATATCTGAATTTGAGGATCAAAGACCCACGACGGCGTTGTGTTAAAAATTTATTTGTTTTTTTTTAAATTCTTCCCATGGAAATATTCAACGGACTTGGTCAGATACTGGATATTGTGAATATACTTACGCTTTCCCTGATTCAAAGCTTTTATTCTCCGGTGCAGTTTACATCGTGAAAGCTTCAGCTCCCGAGAACGTTCCTTATGTCCTCTGTCAGCTCTCGGAAAATTACTCATAACAGATTGTTGGAAATGGTTGGTTGTATCCAGGATAGTCTGCTTATTGTGTCACAAGAGGACATGTCGTCAACGGAGTTTGGTTATATCGTCCAGACCAGTAATAGTGTACCATAAGCACTTTAATGAATACCAGTTCACGGTAGGTGTAAAACTTTTCTCTGACCGGACTGGAGTTAGAACTCCGGGATTGATTTCCATAACAAAACTTGATCAAAAACTGTGGACATCTTATCCGACAATCAGGCAATGACTGCTATCATTTCACTTGTGCGATCTGTATCCAATTCTCTCTTTCCATTGGGCGTGTTTTCCTTCATTTGTGCAAAAAAGGGCTAATTCGGGCAATTTCTTCATCTTTTTTTGATGTGAGTTGATACTGAAATCACTAACATGAGTTGACTGCCAATGAGAATAAATGATTACTGACTTACATTGAGTTGAGAGAAAGGTCTCGAGGACCCCAAGATGACAACCGAAATTTATTCTGATGTGATGTGTCTATAGGGGTTTTCTGAACAACATTTATGGGAAGTACTGCTAAAATCTTCTGTAGGAGGCAGTTTATGAATTCGATATAGCCGTACAAACTATTTGTTTGGTATTCGAATTTATGAATGTTTCATCAAAGTAACAGAGTAGCGAACAAGCTCGTTTTCAGAGATTCGTATTCATGCCAATGTATCTGTCTATCTATCTATCTATCTATCTATCTATCTATCTACCTATCTATCATTACTTGGGAATAAAATTGTCTTGGGGAAATAAAATAAAATCACAGATTGTTAGAAACGGTTTCATTATGAGATCGGAAATCACATTCACCAAATTGTTTGTCCACTCATCCGATCATCAAGATTACTCGTGATACAGTGTGTGGGGTGTGTCAGGGAAGTTCTAACATTTGCACAAATTGTTTTTGGGCATACAGAGGAGGGGATTTCTGGTCTCATGATGAAACAATTTTATTCCCGAGTATATATATATTGGCATGAACACGAATCTTTGATAATGAGCCTGTTCGCCACTCTGTTCATTGTTTAAAATATGTTTAGTGATACTAGTCCGATGAAAGTTCAACCGCCGGTCACTTAAAAAAATCGATAGCTATCATAAATCATAAATCATAAATAGTGCAACCTAGCTGATATCTCTTCTACCGTTGAACCCAGATAACAGCATGAAAGCATACACACAGTACTCTAAATTATATAGACGTGTACGAAATTGAAAAAAATGAATCAATTGTATTTCACAAAAAGAGTGCAATCGTCAAATTCGTGCAAGGAATCGATCGATTCGGAAGCGTGCATGTTGATTCCAATGGAACAACAGTCCCGGTATTGGGGAATGATTCAATAGACCGGTGGTGGTATACGGGTGTTGACGTGTTCTGACCTCCGGATAGTACACTGTATCGACCATGCCCAATCATGATTGTTGCTTCAATTATTTTTTTCCCTGCGTGTCTGAAATCTAGTGAAAAACAACATTCGTAAAAGGTTGTTTATAGTTGTGCACATAAAGTATTTAATTCTGGCGGATATTGATTATCTGCTCAAGCAAATTGTGCGGAATTTTACAGCACGCCAGTTTGAGATGGGCAGTAGAGAAGGCGAGTTCCGTAGTCGTCGTCGCTGTTGCAAATGTCTTCGAGTGACTCATAGCACAATAAAGCACATTTTCAATATTGAACCAAAGTTGTCGAAAAACTCCCACAGAGCACATTTCGAACAAAGCAATAGAGTGTCAAACAAGCTCGTTTTCAGAAATTCGTATTCATGCTAATACATCTATATATATATATATATATCCTTACTTAGGAATAAAACTGTCTTGAGAAAATAAAATAAAACAAAATCATAGATTACTAGAAACAATTTCATCGTGAGAGCGGAAATTGGATTCACCACGATCATATATTTGTTTGTCCACTCATCCGATCATCGAGATACGGTGTGTTTGCGGGAGGAGGGGCAGGGAAGCTTTTAAGCTTGCACAAATTGTTTTTTGGTACAAACAGGGCGGTTGTCCCGACGAATGTCCACCGTTTCCGCTGAGGCCATCACTGGACAGAGAACCTTTATCGATAATCGCCCACGTCTAGTGTGCGATTTGTTTCAGCTAGGTGTGATACCACTGCACTGGTGAGTGACTTAATCGTTCCAGTGTTCAGCCACGCACGGTGGTGCTCACGAATGCTCGTTCGGACAGTCACATGACCGTGCGGCCTATGTACGTTGTGCCACAGAAATAAAGTAACCGAATGCACACAGAATGAGCTCACAGAGTCTGGAAGTTTGTCCTTCTGTCGCAAACACAAAATTGGCTCGGATGTGAATAGCACACGAAGCTTCAATGCATAGAACGTTTTATCGATTGCGTTGGATGATCATCTTTGTATGATCTCAGCTGATGTGTCCACCGTGAAAGGCAAACCAATGTCCACGGATTTTTGTTCTCAACCCCGGTGTTTTGTAAGGAGGTCTGTGTGCGCTGAATTATTTTGTTGACTAAAAATGCAAAGATCGATTTAACAGCACGGAGCACTTTTTCTTCGATCGTATTCTCACACCGCAGATCTTTCTTGCTCTGTCCGTTAGGCAACCAACCAGGTTGATTAGTACCTTCCAATGGCATAAAGCTTCGGAACTGAATGTGTTGGTCTTTCAAAGTTGCCTTTCTATGAACGGAAAGCTGTACCGAACCATGTTTCTGATCGATGGGTGGTGCAGGCATCTGGAAACAGCAATTTGTTTCTAAAGTGAATGTTATGTTGAACCGAGGTTCCTTCGCACGTCTTACCACAAATGCATACACATTCACGAGCATATCCGCGCAGTTATGAAACATTGTTTTACAGGTATATATAAACGTATGTGAGCGACCCCATCGGTGGCGACAAATAGAGTAAGTTGAACATCTCAACTGGGTCGTGGACACTGGAAAATCCTTAGTCTATTGACCTGCCCACGAATCCCACTAATGTGATAATGAGCTACTCACAATCAATTAATGTTTTTTTCGGCTCAAACGTCCTTGCAAAGCACATTCAAATTCAAATTTCTATTATGGGTAAATTACACAGCTGATGCTTATTGTATCTCATAGGATCCGTAAACACTGGGTTCGGTTCGTAGTACAATTAAATAGCAAATTAGGACGTTCACACCCGGGTGATGAAAAGTTAGTGTTTCTCAGTGCTTCATCGAGCCGTGAGTTGAATGAATCGATGGTTAGTGCACAAACAAAATGAGATAGAAGAGCGTTCCAGGTTCCAGGCTGAAAGAATGACGCCTGCAGTCTAGCCGAGCAAACGGATGTCCTCGGAGGTGACCATTCCTGCATAGTGTTAGTTGAGTCATACACGGGTGGTTAGGTCGATATGGTATTTGATATACTCCCCGTATTCGACGGTATTCATACGAATAGAGTCCGAGAGTTTGCAACCGTTTACCGTAGATCTTAGATTACAGCCCTGTAACCATTTTGGTTGCTGTTCTCTGCTGACGTTTGAGTGCATTTTGGTCTCGAATCAGTCATGGATTCGAAGCCCGTAAGGCATACTCGGTATGTGGTCGGTATGCTGATAGTAAACGGGCAACAGGTCTGTTTCGAATGATCCGAAAACACATTTTAGTAGTGCAGCTTGTTTTATGGCCTTTGATTACGCTCTTGCGCAGTGTGTGGAACACGAACGAAAACTCCCAGGTCCTTTCGCTTGGAGAACGAGGTAATGGCTGAGTTCCAAGTAAGTATGGAAAGCGACCCCTGTGGGTCAGCGATACAACCTTGCATTTCTCAACGTTGAATTCGATGTCATTAATGAAAGACCATAAGTAAGGTGCGTCGAAAGGTTCCTGTAAGGTTTCATAATCTTCGGGATATCGTACCGTCCTCCATGCTCCGGCATCTGCAACGTATAATAATGCCTTTTCTCCAAGGACATGATACATGAACGGGGTCAAACCTATAGGTGTTAGTATTACCGGGAATAGAGCTGTGGTTAATCATCTGACGTCAGGAGAAACAAACTGAATACAATGCATTGCTCGAGATTTGATTGTGGCATTCTCGAGAGAACTGACATTGTCCTGCGCTTTCCCCCCACCGACTTCATAAGTGAGTTTCTTCATTACCTAGGACATTTTTATGCAAACTTACATGATGGTAGCCGCCTGATCATACCATTTGTTTCTTAACTACCATCCGAATTCCGGTGGAATCAAGGATTTAACAATGTCAGCAATTCTATCCATACTGGATCGGAAGATGCTTTTTTGATGCCTGTTCATGTAAAAACCTCGCCGAGGTGGGTTTGTTGGCCAGCATTAGTCCATCGGCGCATGTATACCGGTTGTCTGAGGTGTCACACACATGTCATCTGTGTTGTGCCCGGGGGCACATCGGTAAAAGCATGTTACCCTGGGTCCATTAACTTGTCAACAGTTGCACCTTAAGGTCAGGCACGCACACACCTCAATAGACAGTGCTCTTTCCGTGCAAATCCAGTTGTCAATCCTTGGGTAAAATCAGACAAACGCAACCGCGGTTTAAGAAACCGTCGGATTATTAAACCCCAGAACTACACGTCTTCTATAAAGTATTTTTACTCTGTGTTTGTTCCGTGAAAACAGGTAATGGAACCTGACTCAAAAACGGTCATGTTCTCCAATCGTATTTCGTTTGTGCGTGTTTCGTAGCTAACACAAACCGAACTCTGTTTTCATTCCGTTCTGGTAAGTCTATTACTCTTAGCAATTTGTTGAGCCTCCCGGGGGACGAGCCGTTTTCGACTCAGCGGAAAGTTTTTGATCGCCAGCGATCAGCACAAGCAGAGTGTTTGATTCATGTCGGAACTCATCTGCATCTCTCATCATTTTTTCTCTTTTTTTCTTTTCCTTCATTTGTTGAATATACAAAGATATAGTTTTCAGGAAGAGGGATGCGGTCAATCAAAGAGCTGCCATTCAACACACGCAATGGGGAAAGTCAGGCGGTGGTGGTGGGATTCGAACACACATTCCCGGGGTGATAATTTGGTGACGTTACCACCACCACCACCACCACCACCACCACCAAGTATGCATGTGCCCCAAATTGGAATCAAAGACTGAGAATTGGAGTTGAGACTCCGAGCCACGTTCCCCCTCCCCACCCCAAGCACACATACAAATGATGTGCACATGTGATGTCCCTTCAAAGTTGCAAGGACTTTGTGATTCGGCCGATTAAAAATCTCCTGGCCCAGTCGGTCGACCGGTCAGTTGATCAGTCAGTCGGTCATTTAGTTAGTCACTCAGTCAGTCAACCAGTTAGTCAGTCAATCAACCGGTCAGTTATTTACCCAGTTAGAAGCTAAAGAGTCATACAGGTCTCATCTTGTAAGCATGCATCCTAGACGAACGAGAGCCACATAAAATAAACGGCGATATCGCCTAATACTCTCAAACAAGTTGGTTCCGGTGATATACAGACCAATTGAAGAACCGGGTGGAACTCGGGTGGTCCTAATCAGGGAACACATTTGGCACGAAGCCAATCAGAAACAATTTGATGCTGACAGAATTCGGACACATTATGTAGTGATTTTCGGTGGGTGGTTGGGACGGAGCATGATCAGATGGCATAACTATAAAAGGCTTTCATCTGACCGGTAAATAGAAATTCTCTTAAAATTATTCAAATGGATGAACATCGTGATCTACTACATTCAGAATTGTAGCAAGCAAGGGCGGTGGTGGCCCGGTGGTAACGTCATCAAATTATCACCTGGGGGGACGTGAGTTCAAATCCCACCACCACCGTCTGAATTTCCCCATGGCGGCCCTTTGATTGGCCGCTTCCCCCTTCCGGAAAATTGTATCATTGTGTATTCAATAAAAGGAAGTGAAATGACAAAGACGGACATCCGTGGAATGTTGTGCGTCTGCCGGTGAATTGCTCTGACGGTACACGAATTTCATGAAAGTTAATGGGGTCAACTGTCGTTTCTATTAGTGCATCAACATAACCACTATATGTTTGTGGCGGCTCTACTAAACTTTCAGATATCATGGGACAATGCATCACTTGTCTACCAAATTGGGAGAGGGGGGGGGCTAAAGGAAGTCATTTAACTATCCGAGAAACCTAAATAATATAGTTTCAATACATACCTTTATGTTTACAGTTGCAGCTTATTCAGAACGCTATCCCCATTGGATTGAATTCTTTATGCCCAATTCAAGCTACAAGTTACATCGAGTACACAATTGCCTATAAGTAAAAATGGTCAATAAAGCGCACAGACCACAATCTCCGGATTTTGCCCGTCGCATATCAATACATAGTTTGTCTTTTTTCAGGAACTGTGAGCACTAATTCCATGTTAGTACGGTGACTTAATAACTAAATAAATAATCTATATCAATTGCTATTTCGAGTACCAAATGCTTCTATGCAGATCGTTCAACTTTGAGGAACACGTCTTGGATGAGATTCGCTTATTTCCAACCCCCTTTTCTCAATATGATTGGACCGTATCTAACATTTTCACTCATTGGGAAAGAAACTCACGTTAGAATGACCACTGGATACGTTTAACTGACCACTGAGCCAACAGCTGATAGCGTGTCCAAAGAAGACACACGCAGTAGGCAAGCGTTAGCCGACAAACAAGATCGACCAGAATAGTTTAGGTCCGATATGGGAGGAGAAACAGGAGATATCCGATATATCTCACACCATCACCTATTTACCTGAACGCTTTATATATACGAAAAATTATTTTCCGATTGAAAGGCGGTCTTCCGCCTACAACAGAAGTTTTTGTAACTACTAAGAGAGGAGAAAAACGAATCAATTGTCATAAGTCTCTCCCAAACTTCGGCAGGCTGTCCTGCATGTCCTAGTCCTTTCGCTTGATGTCTCGTCTCGCTTTGCTCCCTCAAGCTTAGAAGATAAGCAAATGATTAAAGTGTTACGTGTAGACTATTATGAAGCTAACAAATTCCGATTAGAAAATCCATTCTTCTCCATTCGATGAACAGTCCAGATCAGGCCACCCAAAAGCGTGGTTTTAATTCTTCATAAATATTTGTGTACAGGCAGGTCCAAAAAGCTCTTATTCCTGGTCATACATCTCCCTTGTTGTTTCGAAGCATTCCATCCATTACATGTGTTTTTAATAAAAGAGTTATTCGGATCTGGATTGACGTGTACTTTCACTGGCTTTTACCTATGGACCTAAATCACTCTTCTAGTTCTCCATCAAGCTGTAAACAAATGCGATGAAGATATGACGTAATATATTCGGAAGTAATTTCGTCTCAGTGAGAGGCATCCACATTATGTCGATTTGTTCTCTCTCTTTTGGGATTCAACACCATACATATCTTGGGGGTTCAAAATCCAAAACCTGGAGCCCCGAAGCTACGTGGTCGTCACATTGTCATCACATCGATGGACTGGCTATAGTAGGTAAAAGGCAATATTTGGGTTAGCTTACACAGATTTAACACACACACAGAGCCAATACGCATGAACCATTGGATGAGGGCAGCATCTCCATATCTGTTAATCTTAGAAAGCACGTAAAGTTAAATGACACAATGGAATTTATTTTGTGGTTTACTAAAAATAACACGATAAAAGCAACATGTCCCGTGGGTTTCAATGCAAGTTAAGTTTAGGCAGCGTTTTCATTACATACAAAACTGAAAACGATGTACTAATTTACATACACATCAGAGTCTGATTAAAAAATTACAAACTTTAAATGTTTGCCCAAATGAAAGGGGATGCACTTTAAGCGTGTGAATTTGAGTGCCATGTTTATTCGAATTAAGGAGCTGTCATCATTTAGAGAACTTCTAATCCCGCTGGAATCCACAGATGTTTGCTGTTGTTTATCGTTCTTGTTTTTCCAAGAACGCGGAGGTGGGGTGGGAAAGTAGTACGCATTTCTGATAGGTGCAAATGCGGATGAAACATGTTTTCGATGATTTGTATCAATCAGCAATCAGACTGTTAGGAAAGCACTACTTAAATCGTTATTAGTACTACCTTCATATCATTTGTCTATTTGTAAGCGTGCGGTGTTATTCAAACCATATATTCCAATTGGAATCGAGGGGCAAATAACTGGGTTACGATGCAGTCAAGATTCGAGGAAAACCATTTGTCGATTCAACCATATGCAGTTCGAATAAAACAAGTAACACAATATGAGCAGAATTGATATTGGTCATCAATTTCGCGTGCTCTCAATTGGCCTCCTACTCACATCAAATAGGTTGAATGTTATAAGAATAATAGTATACTTCACCTTATTGCGTAAATATTTTGGACCTACTTAACTGACAAATGTTCTAATCTGTTACCTTTGTACGTCTATTCGATTTCATTTCTGGTTGTATCTATCTCTTATTACTTAACCATTTTCACCTCTCTTTCCTCTACGGTTAATCGTTTTCCATTACTTAATTCTTTCAATGCTAACGTCCCCTTTTTCTGAATCTTTGTAAACATTATCCCCTCTTCCTCGTTCACCCATATGCAAAGAACTTTGCTAATTATTTAACAACCTAATTATTTCCGTCTGAACCCATGTAATTATGTAAATGTCCATATATGGTATTCTTCTTATAACTTCCCGATCTATTTAATGTGCGTAGACAGCCGAAATTAATGGCCCATAATAATTCTGAAAGGTGAATTCGTCGTGTATATAGCAAATGAAGCGTGAACTGAAAAGCTAAGAACCAGTGGACAGCTGTTTCGACCTGTTTGGGTCTCATCAGCGATGAGCGAATCTATCAACCCAACTGGGGATCGCAAACCCGGGACCTCACAGATAGAACGTAACCATACTACCCACTGGTTCACCGGGCAACTAATCGAACCCTTTCTCA
The DNA here is from genome assembly GCA_900618425.1 of Echinostoma caproni. Lineage (NCBI taxonomy): Eukaryota > Metazoa > Platyhelminthes > Trematoda > Plagiorchiida > Echinostomatidae > Echinostoma > Echinostoma caproni. Next base: position 9,694 of record UZAN01050925.1, on the reverse strand, counting down.
TGTGGAATACACACGATATAGCACAATCCACATAACTCAGCCATACTCCAGGAGACTAGCGCTAAGATGAGCGAGGACCTATACTCGCAACAAGCTCGCGTAGATGGGTTGTGCCATGTCGTGTGCATTTCAAATGAGAAACGGTCTGACCAGCTTCCCGGTGGACGGCTAGGTAGTATGCTTGCGTTCTATCTGTGGGGTCCTGGGTTCGCGATCTCCAGTTGGGTCGATGGATTCGCAGTGAAATGAAATAATTCGTAGATTTCTAAATATCTGATGAGTTCTGAGTACGTCTGCGAACTCACCGAATTAACAGGAATGGCAATTCGGGCGATAAGGGTTGTGAGTTCGACACATGAACAACTGGGGCTGTTCACTCCGGCTCTAAAAAAGCTTGCTTCAACTGCTTGTCTTCATATCACGCAGCGCTCATGCCTGGCTGTCGTGAGAAGCACATAGTTTCGTCAGATAGTAATCCACTGATGGAGGTACAGTTTTGCAACCTGCGGAAGTAATTGGTGACGTGTACGAAGTAAATTATTCACTAACCAAAGCGTTTTGCTCCCTGAGTAACAGTTAACTGCTCAGGAGTTCAAAGAGCTACCGCGTAGAATTCAGAAAGTTACCGTGGCTACCAGCAAAACAGGATTCTTCAAAGATTTTCTTGCAGTTATGAAACGCCAGTTTCCAATATACCTTTTGATTACAATCAGCGAGTAATCTCAATTCCCCGTGCCCCGTGGTCGGATAGTCCCACGTAGGCGTGCACTTTCGTCAACTTGAGGCCTGAAAGTCATACTCAAACATAGATGTAAGTCAAACGAATGGGCTGCACGCGCGATCCTTTTTAAAAGCAATGAGCGGATGTGGAACCCGGAAACGCCGTTATGATACCAACGCCCAGAAATATGATTTGTTTTTCAGGATACCGTAAGATGAGAAAGATCTCTTTTTTATTTAGTAACAAAGTTTCCCGAGATGTGAAAATACTTTGCCCCCGTACTTCGCGTCCCATCTTGTTTTTCCTCATTTTCAATGACTCATATGAGCCAATTTCAGACAACCGAGAGCTTAACGAACGAAAAATCCTTTCACGAAGTAATGCTGCAGGTAAATTTCATCATACTGAGCATTCTCGGCTCTGCCGACCACCTATAAACGAATTGAATTCATGACATATAGACTATTTCCCTCCGAATCTGGCAAAAGATCACGAACATAGGTGTTTCGTCTGTCTGCCGTGGACAAAATTTTTGCGGAAACAGTTAAGGGGGATACTTGCTCGCGTAGGCTTTCAATAAATCAATTGAAATCGTTATGATTTCCCTATTACATGCTCGAAGAATTTTGTCGCATGCTAGTCGGACTACTGCTATCTTTTTAAATGTAACTTTAAAAAAACAATGAAATGCAAGAAAACCGGCTTTGAAGTTGACAGGTAGGCATTTTCACTCTTGTAAATCTATTCTCCATTTCCAACTTTTGAGGAATCTTCCACCATTCACCCATCGCAACTTAAATCTAGCCCCTAAAAAGGATGAAATATCGTTTCTACAAGTAATTACTTTATTGAGCAACTGATGATCATGAGAAATAAGCCGTTTTTCATCTGTGGTATCATGTTACCAAAACGGAATCGTAGTTCAGGCCATCCTTGCAAATTTTACGGAGCGTTGAATGATTTCTTGAAATAGGACCACATCATCATACACTCATGGAGGAGGATAGGTATCCGATAGTTTTAAGAAATTTCAGCTGTTCAACAAAGGAGTGTGTACATTGCAATATATTTTTGAAGTATGCGTATGTGATATGAATATTTTGTAAGATGAATAAGATTGGAAAAATATTTTGAAACCAAAAGAAAAGACCATGGTGCAATGCATTATACGTCACATGTGTAGGACGAATTCGCTGCATCTCGACACAATGCATACTGCAGAAAACATAATGTTTAATTAGGGCATCAATTAGTCACTCAATTTTTCTGAGAGTGTTCAACAATCTTATTCATGGAAAATTACGAGATATTTTATTTTGCTATTAAAGTTATTTATCTCTATTTGGATCTTCATGATAAGACCGTTCAAACCACAAGCCCCAGTCTAATTCCGTCCTTATCTTGGTGATTATCATTAAACGTCCGGGTACAGTTAACTGCTATATCATTTGATCGCATTTGGTCTTCAGATGACGTGCTTATGAGCTTGCAATAGTGATTCTTATAAAGTTGCATGAGCGAGGCTACTATGAACACATTTGTGTGACTGTTCATAAACTGATGAAGATGATGATTCGGATGACTCAGATGATTCGGATGATGATGATGTCANAATACGAAAATCTCGGTGGCTACAATGATTCGGAATTCTTACCGTCAAAACACCAAACATGTGACTCATCGCCGGAGTTTTCCATCCAATGCAGTGCACTTGGTACCTGGATGCACTTCAGACGAATCAAACGTACTCTGCCAAAGAAAGTGCATTCTGCAATACTACTGGTATGATAGGGACAGCAAGGGCCATTAGAATAACCAGTTCCAAAAAACCCACAAAGAAGAAAATCAGATTTANAGATTTATTCTTTCACTACCATACAGGGAAAGAGAAAAATGCAGTACTTTTAGACAACGCACTTCCGCCAGTGCTTCTTGCTTGCCCCGTTCCAAACTAACACAAAAAGCAAATGTAAGACCTAAATATGCACTGTATACGCTTTCCAGAAATCCCGATCGTTTGCATTGCAAAATCTGCAGGGAACAAATCAGCATCGGTATCAAAAATCGAAACATTTTACTCACAGTCAAATGAAATAAATTTGTATTCGTGCACGAACGGTCACGTAGAATATAATCTACTAATTTTTCCAGTTATTCCCTCCTATTCTGAACTATTGTTCGCTCAGACCACGGCAGGTGATTGATTGCTTACACAACCGGAGCCTTTGACTAGCTAAAGCCTGACCCACAAGGGTTGTGCGTGGGAACCACTAACTGTATGCGATTCATCAGATCATACACCTTGTGGAATTTATCAAACGCCCAAGCTGCCCAATAAACTTCGATGTTCAATCGAGCCGCTGACCGATGCCCCAACTAGGAAGATGTGTGTTGTCCGTGTCTGATCCATAGTTCGCGCGCCTCATCTTGGCTGATTTCAAATCAGGATTTTAAGCCAACTCTGCTGAGTGAATTACCGGTGCTGGTTTCGCGACCCGGCCCTGACGGCCTAGGGTATCGAAAGAAATTAGGATTTTTTTCATTTTCTGAGTATAAACGAACAAACATCAGTCTAGACAGAGCATTCATAACCCAGATGGAAGTGAATTACAGCTGTCTTAAAATGGGTTCACTTATGCTGTCTGCACAGGTGCTGTGTACCTGGCTACAGACCAAGTATTACTTAGAGGAGGGAATGAAATACACAAGGCTATTGCACACGGATGAGACGTTGATCAATTAGCATTGATTCCCGAACTTCTTAATAAAATCTATTGCGGTCTATTCACGGCCAAAGGGTCTGTGCATTTTTTTTCTAAAGCTCTTTTGCCCCGTGGGAGTTCATTTATGTCCAAAATTTTCAATTAAAACAAGGACTTATCTATGAGTAAACTATCCTGTTCTTATAATTTAAAGCTGTGTTGATTCTGACTGTATACCAAACAAATCACGATACACTTCTCTGTCACTTCGGGAAGGCAGTGAATTAGGCTTCTTTGGTAGAGGCTATCAGAGAAGCTTGGTCGTACTGGAGTATTTCATGAGGTGCCAGGGAAAGGTAACCAACCACAACCCTAGCCACTCCCCCCAACCTTACTGAGATTTTGAGAGGCATTTCACTGAGATGATCGGAATTAGCAGGCGTCATTGATGAGAACATTTTCTGAGCACCGTCATCTGGATAGAAAGAAAAATGACCATTAAACCGCTCGACCGTTACTTTATGTTCGAAACGTATCAATGAAAGCTGTTTCCCGTTACTTGAGTCTGGAGAAACGACGTTGTAACTTTTCACGGTTTGAGCAGAAGTATTTCAATCGCATCTTTTGCGATAAATCTCGCTACAGTACGAATAGTTGTACCGTGAACACGCACGAATCTTTCAGGGCATGGGGTTGTGAATGGTGATCATGCATAAAGATGGTCATTTCGCGCTTCATTTGCTATATACACGAATACTTCCCGTTTAAAATTTAATCAAATCCTCCATTACTCACATGGAAGAAGTAGTCAGATTGTAAATGTTTCCAATCGAGTCATTACACCGGAGATTAGTGCTGAGTTGAGCGGGATCTATGGCCTGCAACAAACTCACAATGAAGGGGTTGTGGTATATCGTGTACATGGAAAATGAAAAACGATCTGATCATCTGTCTCCGAGGTGGCCGAGTGGGTAGCATGCTTTATTTCTGCCTGTGCTGAGGTCCCGGGTTCACAATCCCCAGTTAGGCCGATGGATACGAGCACGGCCGCTGATGAGACCCAACCAGGTTGAAACAGCTGCTGTCCATTGTACTTCTTAGCTTTTCAGTTCACGCTTCGTTTGCTCTCCATACACGAAGAATTCATTTTTGCAGTGAGGCATGTGGTGAATGAAACAACACGTGACACATAATAAGAACACCAAAAAGGGAAAACGAGTACCATTTTGCAGTAGCAAGCTTGGATTCACCCATTCGATTTTTGAGAGGCACCAGGCATTCTTGATGTTCTTGGGTGTGGGTTTCACTCCTTGGGAGATCGTTACTTCCTCACAATTTCAGGCATTTACACGCGATGGAAATGTTTGTGATAACCGACAAAGAGCACTGGACAGCTGTTTTGTCCTATTTGGGACTCGTCAGCAGTACGTACTTTTGCATCCCTGTCAGGATTCGAACTACAAACGTTCGGGTTGGGACTTCAAACCTTTACCCTTGAGCTACACGGTTGACGGTCATCACCTTGTGCGAATGGTTCAATCAATTTGGTGTGAAATCTTAGCAAGAGTTGGGTACGAGGGAACAGGAAACAACAGGCCTAAAACACCAGGCCAGTGATCAGTAGGTTTTATTTGAGGGTTTCTTGGTTTTCATTCAACCTGTTTAGATGAATCTCGTTTGAAGTTGTCAGTTAGGTTCATTTTAAAATCCATTTAGCGTTGGTGTCTATAGTTGATGTCTATCGCCCGCAACATCGATGTGATTCGTTCACTCAGTAGGGAGTGGTGTCCGTGACACATAGATTCCATGGCCTTGTTACTTTATTTTAAGGCATATATATATATACTAAAGTCAACTTGTAAATAGAATGCAGCTTCATCTTTCACAGTTTCCTGTATTCGATAAAACATCACTCGAATTGTCTTCCTTCTTTTTCGTATGCCAGGGATGTTTTCTTGAACCTTACAATTAGATATGGTACATTATATTTCTTTTTCTGGCGCCAACATTATTCCCGTATGAGTCTGGTTTGTTATTCCTAGCCACATCGATTGTATCGGGATAATGCAACCATTGCGCANGACTGAACAACCAGCGGTTTAGCCGGTGCTCGAATCCAGTCCGTTGGACAAAGAATTAGGATATACTGGCAATCCACGAATGCATGTGTATTGCCTCCGTTTAGCCAGAATCATATAGAATGTTGCTGCTAAAATATCATGACGTGTTCAATCTTGGATGCTGATGATGTGAATTCTGGCTTCTCCTGATAACTTCAGTTCCAGTTTGGTCCCATATTTGCATCACCCTATGGAAACATGACGCCTGACTCTAAAAATCTTCAGTGAGCGAGAATGCATTACCACGAGAGTAGTTTTACGTCCCCGTATGTATTCGTGTGTGTATGTGTGAAGTCGCTAAACCAGTGTGGCTATTTCCCATTCTGTCGTTTATCATTTCCCACTCATCACACCTAGGCCCAGAGTGGGCCCAGAATTACCCCGATTCCAACTTGATTCTTTCTTCCGATCCGTCAACACGCGGCTCTTATCACCCCGAGGCGACGAAGAAAAGGCATGATTCATCTCCTACTTTGTCATCTTCAGTATCCTTCCTGGCGCCTCCTGCCCCCTCCCCACCCCCTACCTCAAGTCGTTCGTCCATGCACAACCACGCACACACACACAGTCACTCGCATGTTCGAGTGGCACTCATTTTGGCGCCGTTTCAACGTACAACGACGACACAACCGGGCTGTTGTAGTTGTTCGACTGCGTACTTTCAAGTGGCAGTGCATTTGGATGGACAACAAAACGACACCACGACAGCGCTGAATGAAGCCAAAAAGAAGAATTTGGCACTGGAGATAGCCAGAGGACCAAAACACACCAGTGATAGAGATCAGCATGTTATGAAGCAGTAGAGCGCAGCATTTGGCTTTTTTCTATATATGTACGGCTGCAAGTAATAGTTTTCCGTCGTTTAATCCAAGCGTCACAAGCTGAAGCACGTAGAACACACAGGAGATAAAAACAAATATATCTCACCCTAACCAGCGAGGAGAGAAAGTAAATTCAACAGGCTGGAGAAAACGTCCATTCCTCTGGCAATCGATTTTTCGTTCTTTGCGTTCTCATTCGAAAATAATTGTGTTTTCGGACAGTTACCTCCATATTTCAAAAGACATAACGGAAGAGGAAAGAACTACAACAGATCGGAATTTTCGTGGTTATCAAATGCAATAGAAAACAATAATATACTTTTTGCAACGCCGAATGTCTACGGCCTCAGCAAATCATAACAACCGCCTCGTTTTCTGTTGGCCCAACTCCCGGAATGGTTGGTTTGGATCTATGCAAAGTTTGCAGCCCAATACGTGGAGGGCTCCAGGGAATCTTCCGACGCTAAATTTCTCAGGGCGCGTTCTGAGATCCGAGAGGCCAACGTCTCTCAGTTTTCTGAACAGGTAAATACACGAGGAACTAACTTGAGAGTTCAGCTTGTCCACATTGGATTCAGTAATCATCCATCTGCTCTCATGGAGGATAATTAGCGAGGCGGCTTTGAGCGTCCTTGAAAGAGCTTGTTTCAGTCGACGTTGTTTCGGTTTTTCATTCTGATCAACTTTAAACGGGAACGTGGTGAGAAGGTTTTTCTTTTGTACGTCGTTTCTCCTAGCTCTAGTCTCTGGGGTATTTCTAAACTTTGCAATAAAATTTCGCAGCTATTCTTCACCGTGTTAATGTGAACGTCTTTTTACTTCCTGTTTATTTATCAAATATACAAATGTATTGTCAACTTTCAGGAAGGGGGCCGCGGTCATTCGAAGGCTGCCTGGGAAATTACAGAAAAGCGGCTCGAACTCAGGACCTCCGGGTCACAATTTGGTGACCTAACCACTTGCCCACGACCGCCTAGTGTGTAATGAACAGAATATCAGTTGAAAATCTCTTCAGCAGAATGAGTTATCTTCGCTCTAGAAAATAAGCTATCTATTAGGGCTTGCTTAGATTGCAGTGGACAGAAACTTCTGAAGTTATTATACTGTCCGGTCCAAGTGGGTTTGTTTAATATAGACTTGATGAGAAATCAATCTTCCAACCTTGTGAGTTTAACATCTGTTAATTGAAAGGAAGTCTCATATTCATGTTCTATGGTAAAATGCGACAGAAAACTGATATGTTTGTTTCCTTTTTTATTGATTAAGGTCTTTGTCAGTAGAGGTGCTGCGGCTAGCTTCGGGGACCCTTGATTAAAAGTTTGCATAAAAAGCTCGCAAAAACCTCAAGGCATACGAAAGCAATGCAGACACTAGAATTAATTGTGTGGATACTTACCATTATGATGAAATGCCTTTTTAAGTTACATTTAAGTTTTTCATCGCCTAATGAATGGAAAGTTGTTTTTATTTTCGGCCTCCTGTGTCATGTGACACTGCAAGTTCGACTGTCAAAACTGGTCTCCTATCGAAACAGTTTAACAAACCTCAATGGGTTCGTTTTCATGCTAGCAAAATTCGTAGATCCATCTAATCACATTTAATGAACATGTTTTCACGATTTTTTTTAAACTGCACACGTGTACGGGTAGTTACAAATCTGTTTAACTGTGCGAGTTTTCCTATTTAGTTGGTCTGTATTGAGAGCTGTGCCAGACAGACACACTCACCAGTCTTCTGCATGATTTCATCGAGGCCTCTTTTCCGCTGCCCGCGGGCCCATTCGTCAACCTGCTTGGAGATAGTTTCCCACCTATATTCAAAGTGATTTTTCTAGTGATGCTAGTGATGCTAGTGATGCATCTGATGCATCTGCTCAGGGGGAAGTGAGCTCATATATCAACCAACGCGTAGTTGACTTCTCGCGCGTATCTCCCACACATTTCCTATCGTCGTAACATAATATCTAATGAAAAAATACTGGGATTGTTTGGCCAGTTTTGGATGCATGCAACCAAGGGGCTCCGATTCGTCGACACACCCACTCACTTATCTTTGCTACATGTATTGTTGATCCTTAGATGATGTTAGAGTTTCGATGAGGATTTCACTTAGGCTTCAATAGTCTTCACTCAAACGGATGCATACATCTTACAAATGAAACTTCTCGTCAACGCATTTGAACAGTATTTGCCACTTATAATATTACACGGAATTCTAGCGTTCCGGACCGCGAATGTTTGTTTGATTCAAGTAATTAATTGAGTAAAATGCAGAAAAATCATTGCAATAGAATGAATAATCATCGTTTAGCTAAATTAGGCTTTGTCTAAAAACCGAGCGTGGAATCCAGTGATTCTCACGAACCTGTTCTTAGCTTTCTTCAACTGTTTCCATAGATCTTCCTTCTTCCGTCCAGGTGCTACTGTCCGGATTTTCGAATCTGTAGACTGTGGCACCGGTTCGATCTGGTGATTGATCTATTATACTCAAACTGGCTGACCAGTTGGTCTGAGTGAGCATCTGTTGTCCACGGAAATGGGAGTTGCCAATCTGCTGTTTTGTCGTGTCAACTGCGTTTTCAATACACCTCATCTTATGTTTTTTTGTATGCGTGAAAAATCACACACACACGCATACACACTCACACATTCTCCTTATTGTCCACCTTCTCACGAAAATTCTTTCACAACATACTGTCCCAGAAGTTTTGGGGAATGTGTGAACTGCAGGAGAAATAAGACTCCTATGAGACTAACAATACAGAGACCCTATCTTCGACGAGTGTTTTCATCAAGATACAGGACCACACTATCCAGTTCAGAAAACCACGAGCCAATAGTTCCGACCGTGTGACCCAGGCTGCACGTTTCTGTTCCCAACCCGGTAGTTGATTAATCAATGCTCGACCGGGCCGAAACGATTGTAAGCATTCCCGCTAGAGAGCCATACAGTGGTCGACACCGGTCACGGTTCTCATTTATGCATGGTTGTGCACAAAACCATTGTATCCCTTGTTAAACTGCAGATTGTACTTGAACTATCCTGTTTACCATTCATCCAAAATTCACTGACTGAAAAGGGACCATGAACCAATATTTTGTTTTTGCTGGTTCCGTTGACTGCTCAAAAAGATCAATAACTACTGAAACCTGTTCTCTCACCTTTGATCACCGAACAAATATAGAGATTACAACAAACTATAGATAAACCCAGGATATTTCAACACTCACAAGACTAAAAAGGCTAACTAGCTACAAATCTATACATTTTTACGTGACCTGGACTAGGCAGCTTTCCTATTAGGATTAAAAAGGACTTTAGATGGTTAAT
>UZAN01050924.1:6913-19683 GCA_900618425.1 Echinostoma caproni | reverse complement strand
TAGCTCGTTCATTAGCATCAGCAGCAGCAGTGATGTTCTTCATGGGTGCCCTGTCTCCACATTCCTGTTCAATTTCCTTGTAGATTTTGATTCCCCCATCCTGGTCACCACAACGATAAGCACATAAATGACGAGAGTGCTGCTCGTTCAAGACCAATGGTAGGCAAAGCCACGGGCGTCATTCGCGAAAAACATTTCAAAAATAAAAAAACGATGACATGTAGGCCCAAATAGATTCAGAGAAATCTTGGCGATTGTGGTTAACAATTGGATTATTCAACAAGTAGCGAGAGACACGTTCGTTTCTCTGGATTAAGTCCAGCGATCTATAACGGAACAGTGGATGATTCAACTATTTCCTATACGAATTCATTCGTCGAGACTGGGACGCGAAGAAACAAGCCAGATCTACCAATTGCCGAGCACTATGTTCCTCCTGCAGGTGTTTCCGAATCTGTGCAGATGATGTACTGTGTCGATCTAAGATCCCTCAACAAAGATATTGGTCAAATTCAGTTATTATCCCTCCTGCCTTAGTCGGAACTGCGCTAAGACCTCAGTGAGTGTGTTGAATGTTTGTACCTATCCGGCAGACACCACAGCGATGAACAACAATTCTTTGTCTAAGGTGAACTCTGTCAAATATCTTGGTGTAACCATAGGTAGTGATAATCGTTCATCAACCCACATTTACAAGTGCATTGGTGAACTGTGGCGCGTACCATGTCAAATTCGTAATTCAGGCGGTTTCATACATCCCATGCATTTATTTCTTCCTTTGTGCATCAGTTTGTTTTCCCCATCTTACTTTAGTGTTCCCCAGTTATTTGTCCTGGCTTACGCAAACATGATTTCAATGTCTTACGCCGCGGTGCAAATATTATTGGCCGCGTTCCTTCCTTTCCTGTGAACGAGCTAACTGTGAAGCTTTCAGAGTATCATCTAACTTCCTTAGTCAAATTTGCGGAGAGCTCTCTCACAGATCTTGACCACCCATTGCACGCACAACTGATACGTTGTGGTTCCGCCCAGATTCATCTTGTATAAACACCCAACGAAATTCACCTATATCTCATTTTGCACGTAAACTCACAAAAAGAGACAGGATAACAAGTGAACTTCGTCTCAACTTTGGCTTATGAAATGTTCCTGTGATGTCTGTAAACACTTTTTCTCCGTTAAATATGTTCTCTGTAACGGTTGGCTTGCGTGGTCTTTAAATGAACTTTAAGCCTCACTAATCGCTAAAGTTGACGCAAGACAGTGCAACGCAATAAGGTGCAGCAAGTGCCACCTCTCTGGAATATCCCTGTTTGCGGTGCCAGCCTTTTACCGGTTTTTCAGTAGTAAACAAATCTCTGATCATTCTAGTTTTTGGTTGGACTAGTTTGGCCCCGTCGTGTCAACACAGTGTCCTCCTCTCTTTTCGAATGGAGATCGTTGTGTGTGAGAGTGTAATATGGAGAGCTTTTCCGATTCGAACGGGTGTTCCGCGCCATATCATGCTTAGAGTCAACGGTGCAGTGAGAGTGATCAAACAATTCTCGTTTTACCAGTGATCTGTCTCATACATGTGCTCCTAGCTTCTTACACTGAGGAGAGTAACACGGTAGTTGGGCGCGGTACCTGAAATGGATAAATCGCTAAAAATCGGCCGCTATCCGGGACTTATATTGCGAGACAAGGGATGATCAACAAAGATCAGGGGTCTGAATTTTCCGCTTTCTCTCCTGGCAGTAAAATGCTCAAAGTTTATAGGTACTATAGTGCGAAATCTATCTCATTCTCTAGCCTTTCTCTAGTATAATCCCTGCTCGTTTTTGCTGCATTGTTCCGGAAACGCTTTGGTTTACTTTATGACTAATTCCAGATTGTCTACAAGTCTGGAACTTCAAGATAGGTCTTGGCTCGTTCGCTCCGAGTTCAAATTAATCTCGGGTGCCAACCCTAAACAGGGTCTGAAAACCTGATTTTTTCAACGCGCATTATTGCAGAATTTTCTGGCTTTCTACTTTAGCATTCATGGCAATCTTTTTGGATAACCGCGTTCATGACAATATCTCAGTTTTTTCCGTTTGGAAGGAGAAAGAACTTAGCGGATTTTCTCACTCCCTACCCCTTATCTCTTCCGGTGTAGTGGTATTCTCAGCTGCATGGTGGTACAGGTTTATCGTTCGGAAGCACCTAGACAAAGCGGACAGGTTTTGTGATGGCGTTTCGTTACTTGAACTTATTGCATTGGCCACACTGAACCTTATTTGGAAGGCTTTTCATAATTCGACTCATGTCTGTTCGGCGCAAGCGAATCTAGGCTACCGGAAGAGTATTACTTCATATTTGGCCGGGCAACATCATCTTGGCATCACCTTTTTTGTGCCAAAAACGTATCTCCTCTTGTTATGATCTATCTACGGACGCTGGATTTCGCGATTGTTTCCTTTTATTCTGTTCACTTAACCGAATTCACCGAAACATGGTGTTGATTACTATAAACCAGATAGATTAGTGCAGCTACGGAACTATACGCTCACGAAAACACACTACGCCAATTTTCACCAAGAAAAGTAAAACTAAGGTTTCAACTGTCGAAAGTTGCAAAACCCATTTATCCAACGTATTCGGAATCTGTAGGGAGGTGACACATATTCAAACTAAATCCGAATCGAATAAAACAGAACATGGTCATTTTGGAGTATCAAGCTTGGATTAGCCCATTCAATTGTTCAGAGGTACCAGACACTCTTGGTGGTCTTGGGTGTGGGTTTCATTCATTGGGAGATCGTTAATTCCCCACGAGACAATGCATTCAAATGCAATGGAAATGTTTGTGATAACCAACAAAGAGCAGTGGATAGCTATTTCGTCCTGTTCGCACCCAAGACCATAGTAGAGTTGATTTTTTTTGGTAGTTGGTAATACTGGCGGTAGTTTTGGTGCCGGTGTTATTGACAATGATAGGAGTGATGGTGGTCAAATTGGTGATCAGGGTGATGGTTACGGTGATACGATGGTATTGGTAACGTTGGTGATCATGGTGCAGGTGATAGTTTCGATGGTTGGTACTGAAATAAATTTTATTGCTTCAAACCAGTGACTCTTTTTCATACACGTATTAGTTAAACACTTATATCACTTTCAACAGTAAGAAATTACCACAGATCTTTGTTGAACGTCGTAAAGTGGGTGGAGTTTTGTCTCACTTGGGTTGATGCGAAATAGTAGAAATTTTTCTAACGCAAAGGAAGTTTCATCAACACCTTGTATCAGTCAACGAGATGCGCAAGTCGACCATTAAAGCGATCCGTTTTCGCTTTAGTTCATGCTGATTACGCGTGTGTGTGTGTGTGTATACGAATCTATACTTCGAGAAGAAGAAGAAGCTGAGCTGGGGAGACCAGTAACTTAGTAAAACCTGTGTGTACTTTGATCTAGGTGGTGTAGATATATTGTTTGTCTATGGCTGTCATATTCTCTTTTCGAAGCCACTGGGACTGTTTCCAGTGCGGATGTATGTTTCGTTAAGCGAATAATACAGCGAAAGACTGATTTCATTCATCCTGGTTTGTTCAAGTCAATGCATTCAGGATTGTGAATATGCAGGCAAAAGCGCCCTCAAAATGGTAAATGGCATTTGAGATGCATTGCATACTGTCAAACAGCCGATGCATTAGGTTAAAACAAGAGATCGCGAACAGAAGCGTGATTGCGGTTTATTCATTATTATTCAGTATTTTCGAATGTGGCTGTGTGAATCCCCGCAAGTAGCGCCAGTTGCATAGTGGATAGTTGCTCAAAGCTCTTTTACAGCAAAACACTCGTAGAAAACGAATTGCATTGGATAGAAGTGACTCCCACAAGGGAGAGCTGTATAAACAATGTGTTGCTTGTATCTGTGGTCCAAACATTTATCAAAAAGGTTTGAAGTCTTGTGGATGACAAGATGTGTCATAAATTTCGTTCGACTGTTTCCAATTTCATCGGCGTTGACAAAACTGATCGGAGCATATGGAAGATGCTCCTTATCACGTTCAACAGATGATTGAAACCGGTCTACTTTTCATGATTCACTCAATGACAAGTAAGATTACTTGTGTTATAATTTATATATTATATAATATGGGAATGTGTAATACACATATGTATCATATAATCTGATTTACCAATTCTATGTGGGCGCATAGCAACCTACGTGGGTAGAACAGAGCGACAATTACGTAACCTGGTAGTTAAATATATTCTGAACTGGGTCCAAAATTAGATGACGAAATCGAGGTCAAATCCTTGGCATAGAAACAACACTCGGAAAAACAGAGCCTCCCCATCATTCATCAACCGACATCTTCTGATGACGCAACGCCAGATTGACGGAAGCATAACGCTTTGGATTATCCACAAGTCACGAATGGCAAGGTTGCGAAAATGTTACAAAAACGATTTCTTTCTCCCAACGGAAACCCCCCCCCGGCGTCAAGAAAATGAATTTTAGTAGTTTACCTTTATCCTGATGATAGGGTCCCATTATCTTACCGCTCCTTAGGTTTGTCTGTTTTAATATATTTCAATTTCCTGTGTTGCCATGCTAAAATCCCATATGGAAACATTGCGTTTTCCGGCAGTGTATGCACCATGTGGAGATGGAGTAAAATCGTCGTACATATAAATCGAGCGGTATTGCGATATGGACCTTTTCTTCTTCGGAAAATGCTTACTTTACACAAGTTAGTGGAACCTTTCTATCCGTTTTTATGCAGATAAAACTATACATACAGCGGGTTCGTCCCGTGCGTTGACAGGACTCTCACGTCAACCAGGCCGTTGAAAAATTGCTGAACTTCCTGACATAGGGCTGTAAGCAACTTCAGACACTCAGCATAGGTTATCTTTAGGGGACTACGTATTTGTGGAAACCTGTAGCGAAGCACTGGCTCAAGTCTGTTACCCGCGTAATTTGGATGTGCTCAAGAGAGTCCAAGCACCATAAACAAAATTGTAAGTGATGAAAACGATTAATGACTATTTGACTATTATTATTATTATTATGACTATTATTTGTCAAACCTGTTACCAATCATCGATAGTACAAAGAGACCGAGTTTACTGATGTGCACCGCGGGAGAATCCCCCGAGAAAACATACACCCTGTAAGCGATTACTATCTCTTATGGTACAACAATGCCCAGAAGTAAGGGTATATAACCACTCAAAAACGTGATGTGAACACTAAGCAAGCTGCTTGGTAGAAGGATGTTGTTTTGTGGGTAGCAAAGCTGCCCCGGGCACTGATTCTCTTTTGGTTTATCCCGGTAGTACAAAGAAATAATCCATTGCACCAATCGGCACCGCAGTGCGATTCCAATTTGCCGACACTAATTGAACCTGTACAGCAGACTACGGACAATTTAATGTGGGAAAATACATAAAAGTAAATTTGCTGACCAGGAAAAACGTAAGCCTACGTCATAACAACCGGACAAGACACCGCAACCAAATCAAAGTGAGCCATTCACACCATGTATATATGTGAGCATGTAGTCATATTTGATTTTAGTTAGAAACTATAGAATGTAATTTGGCAATAGAATTTCCCTATCCCAATTTCTTCATGTAAAACAGTGGATGTGTGAGCAGATAACAATCTACTGTGCTGATGAATAGCTGACGTCACGGTTAAAGTGGCTCNAGTGGCTCTCCATGGTGAGCTTACCATACCTGTGAACATCAACCAGTCAATTCAACATTCAGCCAATTTTTGTACTGTTGCTCTCCTTCCGTTTGACCCGCATCCCGCGTTTTATTGAATGTAACTGTTGTTTAAATCACCTTTTGATCATCGATCGTAGACCACTGAAAACCACTTGCCCTCGACACACTTAATACACTTCGATGGACACGTTGAATTCCGTTCACCTACACCTGGAACCAGTATTTGTGACTTTATTCAATTGAGGTAACATCTGATCTATTGACACCATGATGCGCTTTGATGACATGTTGGTACCAGTACATCTATTTCACGTCTCCATCCGTGAACTATGTCCTTCTTCTAATGCAATTGGTTATTATTATGAATTGCGCATCGATCCCAATGTCAAATTATTTAATGGCAGCCTGTCCACTTCCCCTTGTACTCACGTTTGGACTGTTTCATTTCACTCTATTACATATTGTGTATTCCGTATCCCAGTATGACGCATCTGTATATGCATTATTGTGCACATGGACCGACTGGCAGTGATTAATCGATTTACCCCTTTTTGAATACACTGTGCCCTTTGATCTCCGTCGTTCTTTGGTCTGGCGGTACCTAGCAAATGGCTAGACTCGATATCCCATCCTATTCTTCCCTGTGTTGCTTGGTTTCTCAGCTGAATTGTTAATAACTTGTGGTATGTTGTACATATTGTTTTTGACTGCCTGTGCTTCAATACACGTAGATGATCGAACTCGTGTTCGATTTGCCTGGACTTGGGGGTTCGTTTTCTGCGCGGCACTGGACGTGAATCCGGTACAATAGCAATAAAGGTGCAAACATCTACCCTTTCCATTACATATACCATTTGGTCTGCAATAGTAAAACTTTTATGATAATAATGGCTTGTCATGGAAGTAAACGTTTGATGGGAAACTCCGGTGAAATGACTGTACGGGTAACATGAAATGGAGAAGGAACACACAAGTGTTCATTGCCATTCTGGTGAAAGTGGATTTATTTCGTGGTGTGAACGAGAAGTATATTTGAATACTGATTTTGCAAAAGTCATCTGTTATTCAATTCTTGCCACTCATCAGATATACGCAGCCGCAACTGCGCCTTGAAAGCATGTGATACTTGTATTTTAACCTGAAATCTCCGGAAAAGCTACCCTCTTTACCTGACCTAATGTTTAGAAACTTCGTTTCACGGACATGTGAATCATTCCACCAATCTTTGTGA
This sequence comes from Echinostoma caproni, assembly GCA_900618425.1. Lineage (NCBI taxonomy): Eukaryota > Metazoa > Platyhelminthes > Trematoda > Plagiorchiida > Echinostomatidae > Echinostoma > Echinostoma caproni. The sequence goes on along the minus strand of UZAN01050924.1, from coordinate 12,749 downwards.
TGAAAAGGAATACATTGTTGCAAAATGAAACCGCCCGATTAAGACTAATAGAAATGCAATCGGTCGGATGTAATTTGACAAATCGGTTTGAATTTCTACAAGCATTAACCATGCACTTTCGTGCACCGGTTTTGGTTGCTGTCTTTTGGCCGCTCATTTGAATGAAACAACAGAATGATGATTGGAGTGTCGAGAGCGGATTCAAGCGGAAGATAGCGAATTTATATAATCTGATGTTACAAGAATTATGAGTAGATGTATGAGTGACACTGTTTGCGACATCCAGCCACTTCGGTGACCATGATCTCGGGGTCCCCAGCCAGGGAGGCTAACGGGATCTACGCAACCCAGTCTCGTGGTCAACGATTTTATATCCTCATGTCAGGTCATCGGTTGACCGCCCTCGACCTTTCTCCAACCACTACCTGCCTCGCCAAGCATTGCTCGCCGTGGCAGCTATTTGATGGCATGCGTAGCACATACCCCAATCAGCGTAATCTGTGGAAGTCGACCACTTGCTCTAGTGGACGATCACGGTTACCTAAAACTCTACACCTAACCTCAGCATTGCTCGTCTGGTCACCCCACGAGACTCGTGCATTGTGAAGTAAACATCAGTGTTCGAACACCGATAAATTGTTTTTATCCTGTTCCTATGGTGACAAAGTCTCTGCACCATAAAGCTGCACTGGCCGAATGGCTGCAGCATATACTCAAACCTTCACAGACAGATGTCTGGGCGGCGCCACAGCTGTCTCAAATTGAACAAAGCCAACCGGGGCTTCCGTATGTGCGCCGGCACTGCATCTGTGACGCGTCTTCCAGGTGCCAGGTGAGATATAGCTAGCCAGTTAGAAAAATGTATCTACTTCCTCTACTACTACTATCCCAGTCAGGGTGAGAGGCTTGGACCAACCCAACCTTGGAGTAACATTTCACACTTTGAAACGCATACCGAACATGGTTACACTAGCACTCAAACTATCCAAAAAAGCTTGCAACTTACCTGGAACTTCACGTGGTATAACAATGTCGTCTGCAGATTCTAGATCAAATAGACTGCCACATAGGAGTAAATCGATATCACTATGCTTGCACGATGATGGAGATGTTTCAATAATTAAGTCTATGACAAAGTTAAATAGAGACACAGACAGAGGGCAACCCTGTCGAACACCATCGTCCGTGGTGAACTTGGATTAAAAAGTACCGTAAGCCCGAACTCGACCTTGGCTATTAGTATAAAGGGATCAGAATACCAAATAAACTTCTTGGGTACACCCTTTAGAGCGAGACTTTAGAGTGGTCGACTGAGTTGAAAGCCGCTTTCAGATGGAGGAAGATAGAAATGTTTGGTTTACGAAAGGAATGCCTGTGATCTATATTTTGATGAAGATTGAAGATTTGGTCGATACAACCTCGACCAAGTCTAAAACCAGCCTGGTACTCATGCGTACACGGTTCACCTATGGCAGGCAATCGACGGAGTATAATGCCAGCGAGAAGTTCAGAGAGGATGCTGATTGAACTAATTCCTCCGTGGTTTTCACAATAGGCTCTGTCGCCTTTCTTGTAAATCGGTATGATCACCGATTCACATTATTCAGATGGAACTTCTTCTCCTTCCTACAATGAACTCAGGAGTTTCGTTAACTCTAACATCACGGCTGAACCTAAATCCTTATAAACTGATGTGAATAGCCCGTCGGGATCAGAAGCCTTATATCTTTTGAGACAATTTACTTCTCGGGTAACCTCCATTTTAGATGAAGAACTAGCATCAACCGACAGTATTTCCCAGTTGAAGCGGGGCGAGAGAGGTCTTATGTCGACGGAGGCCAGGTGAACTTTGACTTAAAATGTTCTTCCCAATGTTCAAGACAGCATTGCTGAATGTGATACATTGTGCCATCAGACTCCTTAGTAACTTCACTTACGCCTAATTTCCTTGGACCTGTACCCCTAATTAAACGAAAATGATTGCGACTATTACCGATAGCCGCTGCCTTCAGCTCTCTACACTTCCCTATCCACCACTTCTCACGGTCATTCCGCAGACTCTTGATGAGCTGGTGTGTAAGGGAGTTACCTGCTCTGTCGTACTTTGCATCAGAAGTAATGGCTTTGTGAGCGTCCTGCAAGGCGTCGGAAGTCGGGGAGATCCATCGTTTTTATTTGTTGGTGAGCCACAATCAGTCGTTGTTTTGATTGACATTTGGATCCTTGCTTGCCGTCCAGTGTTCAATGAGAAGCGATCAGATAGCTTCGCTTCAAAGGCCGACTTGCAGCCATTGCTGACACTGTATTGTGGACATCCGTTTTTGGTAACTTTTCGGCGGTTGTTTACTAGGCATAGAGAGAATCTGGGTCGTAGCAGAGTATGGTCCGTGTCTACAGATGTTTATAAGTAGGAGCGGCAGTCTTCAATGGATCCTCTCCAGCAATGGCTGATGGCGATGTGGTCGATTTAGGCCCATCAATGTGAGGAGATACGCGGTCGTTATGTAAGACGGAGTTGTTTCTTGCTCGGGAAGTCAGTGATTGACAGAAACAGTCCGTGGGAAGGGCAAAATTGGACTAGGTGTTCTCCATTGTCCGTCCGGTTAACTAGAATTGCATGTGAACCACCAATTAGCCGTTCTGATTTTTATATGGATCTCATTTGAGAACTGAAGCCTCTAGAAACTACCACGATGTCCGCTGACCGAGCACTTTGGAGCAGTCGAGAGATTTCCTTGTAAAATTCATCCTGGCGAACTGCAATCAGTTGGTGTATAGGCGGATACGAAGAACACACACATCGACACTTCGTTCTGTAGCTATTGATCCGTAATGAACCATTCAGACATACAGAGCCAATTCGGCTACTAAGCGGGATCCAGTTGAGAATTGAATGCTTGACCTTGAAACAGTGTAAACCCAATACCAGAAAGACCGCAAGCTTCGGATGCTGAATCGCCTGACACGCAGAAAGGGAAGTGCGAGAATGAGGTTAGATCTGGAGAACATAAGGAGATGATTGGAATAAGCTCTTGTATGCGTGTTTCGGAGACACATCATGAATCCAAATGGAAGGTTGCAAGGATTGTATATAAGGCAGCTTATTGGCTGATCCGGTAGAATGTGTGGACATTGAATGCTGCTAAGTGAAAAGGAGATTTTGGCTTCAAAGTTTGAATGTTTCACTTCATTGGTTGAAAACTGAAATCCCCTAGGTGGCGCGAACAGAATGCATCTCCGAAGGTTTCGGGAGTGAGACATGCAAGTGGACAAATGAGAACGAGGGTTTTCCACGTATGTACCCAATACTTTGGGGTCCAGCATACACGAGATAGCTCACACCAACGAAGGGGTTTTTCTTATCGAACCCTAACCGGAGTTTTCGACTAAAGACGTTCATCCACAAGACAGTGGGGTGTAGATTCTACGCGGAAGTCCGAACGGAGCACCCAAAGGGGAGCTTCTAGAGACCTGTCATGTGAGGCTAATGAATTTCGATAAAGTTTGTTGTACGCTGATTGACGGTTTGATTTTCGGAATCGGCCGTTAGCTCTGTGCGCAAGAGAAAGGTGGATAGGACGGCACGTTATTGGCCGAGGGCTGAGGAGCTTCGGCGTGCAGCAGCTGTCCTATGAAAACAGAAAACTTCTCACACCGTCTAGAGTAGACACCAGGTAATCCGCTCCAACGTCCATCAAGCAGGTTTTCAAAGGCAGACTGACCTCCTCGAATATGTTTTTCGGAGAGATCACTTAGATGGTTCAATGCAAACAACAGATGTGTGTCATGAATTTAAGTGTATTGGTAGAGATATCCGCAAATCATTGCAAAGCATTAAACGAACTCCGTTAAAATGAGAAAATAAGAATCCGATAATCTCACAAACACTCCGTTGTAGTCATATTGCATGTGGCGTACTGTGTTCAAAATCCCGAGAAATATTTTCTAAAACCAAAAGGTTTGTTCCTGAACGTACAGGACATAGCCGGATGGAACGTGTTGAGCAATCTATTACACGGTCAGCTACAGAAAGATTGTTTGATAGATGCAATCACCATAGCAGGCAAGGCTGTCATCGTGTTCCCCACCATTAAAGATGTCCATCCACCAAATGCAGAACAAGAGGTCTCAGATAACTCAAAGCAGTCTGGCTTGGTTCTTTGTGATTGTCTTACGACTGGAAATATAGCTGCTATGAAAGAGTGAACAGATTTATAATGCTCGTTCTCATGAAGTTAAAAATGTGTTCCTACTACTAGAAAGACCAAAGCTATTGGAGTGTTCTGGGAATTTCTTTTGAAGTTAGTTTCACATTCCTAAACTTTGCACTGTTGTACGCCCCGTTGGGCAAAGCAAACCAATAAAACTTTCTCATGTATGAAAAAACACAAGTTTGTAAATTCCAAAAAAGACCTGGTTCGCAGTGAATATTACAACATGTACACCGTCAATCCAAATAAGAGGAGTGTTCTCCACCCAATCTGCATGTATTAGGCGTATCACAGATGAGGAGACAGTGCCAGACTAAGGGAACGATTATCGAATGATAATTTCTCGGTTCTCAGTTAAATGACGTTATATATCTATATACATGTATATATACATATATATATATATATATATATATACATCTAAATACGGAGGTATTATTACATTTCCCCGAAATTATTCTTCAACAGCTTTCATACACGATTGTGTGATCCAAACAGTGCACATACTTGGAGTTCTCTTGTACTCATTGCCAAACACATTACTCATCCATTTTTTCTGTTTGACCGTATTGAAATTGTTTCATATGAATGTGATTGTAAAGGCATGAAAAGGAATTCACCGAAAACACTTGTCCGCCTACATTGTGTTCTTGTATTGAATGTAATGGTGAAATTAATGCTCATTGGGATTTACTGATCCCAACGTTCTTTTCAGTTTTGGAACTTCACTGAGGATCGCAAACGAAGAATCCTTAATTAGAGGACAATCTCGTTCAGCTATATTTAGTTGTGTGTACGGCGCTGATAGGTGCTGGCAACCGACTGTGTAGGAAGAATGCCTAAGAAATTTCCTGAAACCGAGCGAATTCCCAAACCCAAGTTTGTTATTTTTTCATCTATATATTCTTTGCCTTTCATGTTCGCACCCGGATGGGGATTTGAAACACTGAGTCCCCTTTATCCATCGTATCAAGATCGGAAGAAGACACGTCGCGAGATGTTAACATTTCGTTTAATCATCGCAATCACTGACGTAAACCAAGGTCTTGGACGACGCCTGGCAACAGATGTGGATCATTTCTAGCGAGAAGACAACAGAGTAGTTTCCAAATTACCAATTGGCATGGAATAATCTTTACAACGTAAAGAAACAGGCAAACTCTAAAAAACCTGAAGTGAGGAAATTGTCTGCTAATATAGGATTCTTCGTTTGCGATCCTCAGTGAAGTTCCAAAACTGAAAAGAACGTTGGGATCAGTAAATCCCAATGAGCATTAATTTCACCATTACATTCAATACAAGAACACAATGTAGGCGGACAAGTGTTTTCGGTGAATTCCTTTTCATGCCTTTACAATCACATTCATATGAAACAATTTCAATACGGTCAAACAGAAAAAATGGATGAGTAATGTGTTTGGCAATGAGTACAAGAGAACTCCAAGTATGTGCACTGTTTGGATCACACAATCGTGTATGAAAGCTGTTGAAGAATAATTTCGGGGAAATGTAATAATACCTCCGTATTTAGATGTATATATATATATATATATATATGTATATATACATGTATATAGATATATAACGTCATTTAACTGAGAACCGAGAAATTATCATTCGATAAT
>UZAN01050920.1:0-11447 GCA_900618425.1 Echinostoma caproni | reverse complement strand
GCAGGCGCTCCAATTGCCTTGGCCATATGTGAAAACCAAGACAGAACATGAAGTGTCACTTGACCGATGCGGGAAAAGGTCTTATCAACTAACACTCTCGTTACTCTCTACCTGCGAATATTGACTTTTAAATGAGCCAATGGAAATGATTATATAGGAACTTTTTCCACTATATGATATGTATGAGCAATATCCGAAAAGAATTGTTTGCTCACCGACATGTTTTCTCAATGTGATATGTCGAAAATAAATTTTATTCGCGAGCACCGTTTTCTAAAACGGACCGCTTGTTAGTTTGTCTTAACCCTGGTGACATGGGAACCTTTTTACTCCTCTTATGCCCTCTTTGTTTATTTTGTCTTTAATTTACTGGTCTATGTTGCCCTCTCGAGGCTCTCTCTATATATATTAACATTGCATTTTTTGCTATATGCGCACCATGTTGAGATGTAGCCAAAGTGTCCGGGACATGAACCGTGCTGTGGTGCATTGCCTGTGAAACTGATCTCTCTGGACTACTTCTTTTTTGAACCATGAATGCCTATTTTTGTTCGGGGTTGCCAATTTGTGAAATCGCTTGTTCGATGCTATGCATTTCGTGTGTTGTATGTTTGGAATCCCCTGCATAGAATTCATTTCTTCAATGCGCATATTCATCCAGCAAAAACCGAACGAATTGCTTAAACACGGAATGAATGTCTATTGGGATTTTTATGAACGGATTCGTAATCTTCCGTTCACATCCGGATTCGTGCAGTTAACTAACTCCTAAAGTGGAGCCATCAGGGATTTACTATTTGGTGAAAAAACATGAATATCATTTATATATCTCTCATTGTACTGATAGTTGATTGTCGTTAACAATAAGTGAATTGTAGATTCGCATGATATTGATGCCAAATAACTACCGGAAGAAGCGCCTCATATCTCATATTTTTCATTCGATTATTGTGTAGTATGATAGGTCGATCCTGGCTCTGTACTCACTCAAAACACACTGACAAGAGGAAATCCCGGGCAACACAGTTCGAGTTCTTATACCAACGGGTGTCGTCCCAAAACGGCCGCACACAATCCCTGGCCACTCACCGACGCTCTCAATGCACAGGTAAGACACACAGCTCACATTGGGTTCTCCGTTGGAGGAGCTTTTAAGCAACCGGTAAGAGAAGGACAATGCAAAAAAATGCAACCATGCACCAAAGATAGTCCAGTGAGAGATAGGTACACAACTTGTACTACACTCAATTCACAATGGTTGCAATCGTGTCTTCATTAAAATCGTTGAGTCATAATTTTGGCAGGAACCGATGAGCATAAACGTAATTCACTGCCATTCTGTGTCAGATCAGAATCCCTTCCTCACCGGCCGAGTTTCTATTCAGTATTCACCCAAACATTTTCCGATGATTTAAGTATCTCTGCCATACTTTCTATCCACGTGACCTCAATATTTATGCGATTATTGATTTTACTCCTTTTCTAACAGACTACTTTTAAAACATCAAGCCCCCGTTATCCAATTTTGATAGACAAAGAAGCAGACAAATACTGCGAGAGGTTACAATTTATTTTAAACTTCTCGGTGGCTACAACGCAAAATAATTCCGGTATTTGCAGAATAAATTTCTGATAATAACGGTGGTTCAACGAACAATAAATAGTTAGGGTAATTTGACCGGACTGTGTCAGAAACGTTTGTACACACAACCAGTGATCTTCGTCTACTATGCACATCAATTAATTGCTCTGGATAAACATGATCCAGTGGAAAGGTTTATTCCTCTTATAGCGCATCAGAATAACAAATATTCTAGGCACGATGAAACTGAATTTTTACCAAACGTCTTCTGCATGCCCCAGCAACGAACCGGTGTTAATCAAATGACTTCATCCAATAATGTTTTTTTTGCCACAAATGTTTCCGACGCAATCAGTCAAATTAGTGTGGCATGGATTCCGATTGTTGATTCCCAGGTAAAGGAGCCAATCAGAATGCAGAATACATTTTGCAAACGTTGGATTATTTCAATTGTAGTCACAATCCATACCTCAACACAGATAGTTCGAAATCATGAAGCGGCTTTTAATTATCAGGACCCTGGATTAAAAAACCGGTTCACCCGTTGCTCATACAAACTTCAGATCACTTTCATATCATCAATACCAGAAGACATATGTGGGCAGTACCCATTGTCTAGCAAAGTATGGGTCAGTCGGTCCTGTTCATTTGGCAGGACGTGCGGACTACATAGTCGGTGAACCCTGTGAAACAGAGTGCGTACCAGACCACGCTTGTATCCTGCAGGGCAGAAACTCCTGAAGTGTAAATACTGTCCTGTCCATGTAGCCTTTCGATACATAGATATGTGTAGCTTCCCGTTTGACATTCGATTAAGTAATAAGTCAAGTATTGGAAGTTTCGATTCCGATTCACATTCAGGTAGATGTTGGGATGCAATGAATTCAACTTGTGAAATAATACCATAATATCTGTTTCGGCGTGCGCAATAACTAGTGTATCATCAACATACCGTCGATATAGTCCGGTCGAATTAAAATCACCTTCCAGTTGGTTTTCTAGTGTTGACAGGAAGATATCAGCAAGAATTGACCCCAAAAGGCCACCCATAGCTATACTATCAACTTATTTATATATATTTCCATTGAAAACAAACTGTACGTCGTGGACGCATAAATCCAGTGGGGTTTTCAAATCGCTGGCGAGGAAACCTATTTCGCTGGCATATTTACATACTTCGTGCACAGCTTCCCCCGAGCAGGACAATTGTGAACAATGAGGTAATATCGTAAGAGGCGAGAAAACAACTGCGGTAATCAACGTCTGGTATTGCTTCTTTTACTTGAAATGTATCCGAACTTGCACAGTTTGGTACTAATTGGAGTAATCAGCTTCGCCAACCATTGTGCGAGTTTGTGTTGGGGAGAGTTAATCATCGATCGGATTGGTGAGGAGAAATGAAATCACACATTGTGCAGCATGAACGAATCTCGCTCATTGTGTGACGAATGGAATGCTTTTAGATTTCGCGCACTCATTCGAATCCCGTGGTCCGCCGATCTGTACATCGGAGTGGCGGCACAGGGGGAGGGGGGGGTGAGAATGAATCTGATTCTTCCGGGGGAGAACAACAGAGACAAATCGGGACGAACCGCGATGTGTGAGAGAGAGAGAGAGAGAGTGATAGTGTGCCACATACACACACACACACACACACGCACACGCCAAATACTGAGCAACGAATACACCAAGCCGAATTTCATGCTGCTCCCAGTTCAGCAGGTGGGCATATTTGGATAACACATGCTCCGAGGCCTCCAGCAGTGATGCAATCAACTATGCAAAGAGATTGATATAGTTTTGACAGCCAATGGAATTATATCCGTTGCATACTTCTGGTTTATCTGTCAACCACTGAACCATGCTGAACCTATCTGTGAGATACAATCAAGCTATATTTGATAGTCAAGTCAAGTCAAGAGTGTACTCAATTCATTCAATGTGTGGACAGAAGTTTCAGTGAAAATAAAATGTTATCACGAAAAGGAGGAGCCGAGACCGCGTAGCACGGGTAGAATATTTCAGTATGAAAATTTACATGAGATTGTGTATAAGTTCGTTCGATATCCGTACCCTGGAAACCAACAAACGTTAAGGTACAACGCAACTGTGAAAAACTGTCCATAAAGGTTTAAATTAACTACTACGGGAGACAGAAATTGAAATGAAGTGGGAGAGGATTGACTGTGAAGGATGTGATGCGCTCGACAAGACAGTCACACAGAGGGTCGTACACCCTAAGGTGTTGGTTGACAATGGGATCAACCAGGTCCTCATTGCATACAGTTGCAGATACTTTTCAGAGAGTGCCTGAGCAATGTTGTACTGTGGCAACATCAGTTGACGAAGGTGTGAAGTGTAAAAGGTCAAATTTCTAACTTTGAAAAATGTTCAATCTACTTGATAGAACCATTTGAAGTCAACAGACAGAAAATACCCAAGATATTTAATGCTATATTTATAGTTAATCATCGTAGGAAGTAACTGCTTTGCTTCCCAGTTTCTCCATTCGACCGTTGTGACATTACTACCCGTAAATTGTTGACCTTTGGCATTACATTACAAATGTTTGTTCCCCAAACAGTTTTGTCACAATTTACTGAACAATTTTCTGATAGATAAAGTGCATCGTAATTCGTAAAATGATAGTAATGAAGCTTGAAACGTCTGAGGGAAAATTGTTATTTTTTAGATCATCAAAACACGCTCCGAACTGGATAGTGGACAAACATTACGAGAATGAGAGAGAGAGAGAAAGAGAGACAGAGAGGTGACCCGTGTCAATTGTTTCCATATTGTCACATTTTATAAATCTGTACGAGAACTGGATCGATGATTGGTTAGTTATTCGAGTCTAACTGGGCGTCAAGATTACCTACCATTTTCTCAACTATAGTCTGCCCATTTTCGAGTACAAATCTAATTAGGACAATGTTTGTCTATCCGTGTGACGGAGCTGTGGTGATCTCAGCCTGCAAGATGACGCAAACCCTTGAGCGACACGTGATACTTTTCGGACAACTGCGATCATTCAAACTTCACGGTTGGCGTCAGCAAAGCGCGTGCGTGCGTACCACAGCTTCTGAACTACAAACTCTAGGCCGACTGTATCAACCAATCAGAAACTGTGGGACTCAGTTAGAAGCAGAACAACGACAGAAATACTAGAACGCCATTGGCGGAGACTTGAATGACTAATGAATTTATTTTGTACATATTATTTAATCTCCCTTATGTCTTCCAAAAAACAAAGTACTACTCCTCTGGCTTTTTCCTCTAGTCTCGGCTACGTGAGATACCGACATGCAAATACCAGGGTGATCCAGTACTTCCTTCTTGCTAGTCCGTGATTCGTGTTTCGTGTTCAGTACGTGTGACAAATACTACAATTACTACAGGTGCCAAGACAATAACGATGTCAGCGTATACACTATGGACGAAGTGAGACTAAACGCGCTAACTTGAAACTCTGTCCTAATTTGAAGGCAGCCACATTTTCCCTTTCCAGGTGACTTCAACCGGCTGGTTGATAATGGATAACAATTACCTTTGATGTTCAAATAGATACGAACGAGATTTTGCAGGCGTACACAAACGGTTGTTAAGAAGATAAATGAGTATCGAATGAGAATGCAGTCGACAGTGATTCGGGGTTAACTAAATTTAATTTTCGGCTTAGTGAAGAATCCAGCCAGCTGATCAACTACAGGTTAACATACTAATACACATCATTCGGAAAATCTGCTTCTTTATATCCAGTCGGTGAGTAAAACACAGCGAAGGAATGTGCGTGTTTCTAAACAGCTCGCGTGGACTCACTTAGTTAACGCGGTTAGTTATTATTGAGTCAAGCATAGTCCCAAACAGATCGTCCACCGGGTAGCAAAACATAAATCACATAGAGAGATGGCTCCGAATAGGCAGTATTATTCAATCAGTTTCGAAAAAAAAAATAGAATTTCGATAACAGCACAACGCTATTACAGCTGACAAGAATTAATTTAGAAAACGTAACAAAATTTCCGGTCAGAATTTGACTTTGTGAGGATAAAACTAGCAAAACTCGCAAGGAGCTGTGCTACCCCCACACTTATTTGCCACTTATATTTGCGATATTCCCTGTGTTTCTCCCGCACGAATTTTGAAATATGCAGATGATGTCCTGTTGTGACAACCCATTTCTTCTTACTCTGATCTAAGCTCTTTCACCGAAAATCTTGATCAAATTCAGTCATTCTCCTCCTCATCGGGACTAACCCGAAACCCCATTCAATGAGTTGAGTTGAGTTTTTATATAGTTTTGCTCTCTTTCCATATCCGACAGACCCCACAGTGATTAATAACAATCCTTTATCCAAAATGAACTCTATCAAATAGCTTGGTGTAACCATAGATAGCAATCTTCATTGGTCAACTCACATCCACAACTGCATTGGTAACCTGCGACGCCCATCATTTCGAATACGAAAGCTCAAGTAGCTTCGCGCATCCCAGTCAGTTATCGCTGCATTGTTTCTCACTGTTTTCCCCCATCTTACTCCACTGTTTCCCGGTAATTTTTCCTGGTTTGCTTAAACAGGATTTCAAAGTCTTACGTCGCGGTTTAACCATTATTAGTCGTATCTCTTCTATTCCTGTGAATGAATTAGCTGTAAAGCTTTCCGAGTATCACGTAACTTCCAGTATGAAATTTGCTGAAGGGATTCTCACAGATCCTGATCACCCATTGCATGCAGAACTGACACGATGGCATTCCCATCATTCAACACGCTCCCGATTCCGCCAAATTTCATCTCGAATTAATGCATACCGCAATTCCTCCATACCGTATCTTGCTCATCTACTCACAAACCAAGAGCGAACAATGAGTGAACTTTGTCTTAACCTTGGATTATGAATGTCCCCATGCCTGTGAAAACTTTTCTCCCCGTTGATTATGTACATTGTGACGGTTGGGGTGTAAGATTTTTTAACTGAAATCTGAGCTCCAGTGCTTGCAAAAGTTACACAGTACAATACAATACAACAGCCTCGGAAGTATTGACTATTCATAAATATCGTCGGAGTAACCGGGGACAGATCTCACCTCTGTCATTCTACTAATTTCTCTCGCTCAATCATTCATTCACCCATTCAGTCACTCACTGACTCACTGACTCATTCACTCTTTCATTGATTCACTGACACACTGAATCACTCACTCACGCACTCCTATACTCACTCACTCATTCATTGACTGACTGACTGACTGACTGTTGACTGACTGACTGACACTGACTGACTGACTGACTGACTGACTGCCTGACTGACTGACTGACTGACTGCCCGAGTGTTGACTGACTGACTGACTGACTGACTGACTGACTGACTGACTGACTGACTGACTGATTCACGCATTCACTCACTCACTCATCCACTGACTGACTGACTGACTGACTGACTGAATCACTCACTCATTCGCTCAATCACTCACTAACTCACTCACTCATTCACTGACACACTGACTCACTCAGTCACTCGCTCACTCATTCATTCATTCATTCACTCACTCATTCACTCATTTACTCATTTACTCACTCACTTACTCACTCATTCACTCATCCATTCACTTACCCACTCACTCACTGATTCACTGACTGACTGATTGATTGATTCACTTTCTCTCTCTCTCTCTCACTTTGAACTGCACGGAACTTTCCCGATCGATTTGCAGGTACACGAACTAGTGAGTCAACAAATTGCCGAATCGGAATCCATAAAATCAATGTTGATCTGTGAAAGTCTTCGATGCGTGTCTTCCTTGGTCACCAAAATCGAGTCAGGTTCAAACAAAAAAATATTTTTGTGGCGTTGTATAATAATTGCTTAACGAGTTCTTTTGCCAGTCACGGTGCCGCATCACAGATTCTACTTATGAACATTCGCCTACGTAGGACGCTCGTGTTGCACTCCATGAACGTACAGAAAATTAATTTTCCTTATTATAATACACGGAACGGTGGTGATGATGGTCAAACGGTGAACGCTACCAGTTCATTGCCTCGGAGAACGAGTGTCCGAAACTGAACACTGCTGATCACCTATCTCCATTTGCTCTAGATGACAGGCCTTCCTGAAAACTGCGCATATCAACGTATTTATTCGATAAATGATTGAGCAAACGGAAAGTTGATTGCCAGCTATTGGTCTATACAATCTACAGTATCAACATAAGAACTTACAGTGCAGTCGATGGTGGGGACTCTGTGGCTCCAGCTAAGATGTGATACGACGCAGCTCCGTATCAACCAATGAGAAGCCCGTGGTCTAGACCAATCACAGTTCACCTGATCCAAACAAGAATAGTGTACGAAGAACAACGTGAACTACCATTGTTCAACACTGCTCCAGCCAATGATATACTTTTGTGTGTATTATATTAGATCGCATTGATTTTTTTTTCAATACACTACATATGTGCTGGCCTTTTTTTCTGGCATTTTGATTAGGGAATATATCAATCAGCACAGAAGAACCGGTACGATTTCACGGCGATGGTAATTCGGGTCTGTTGTTTGATTATCGCATTCAACCAGGTATGCGTTGAGCAACGTCATTCAGTATGTCACGATCATCTCTCAGGTTCATATCAGGCACAGGCTGACACAAATCAAATTGTAACAATCACATTCTTCTCTGCGTTTTGCTACCATTTACCGGTAATATTTTCAAAATCAATGCAGTGCAATCTGCATAGTTTGGAATAATATAATAGGGATTGAAGTTGACGCTCAATTGCCTCGTTCCTGTTCATCTTCTTCTTCACCAAGAGGTGCGAAACCTTCCACGGCTAGTCGCAGTTTCACGAAAACGTATGACCTCTTGTTCGACACAGATTTAAAAATATGTAAAATCGTTAGTTTTTAATTCCAGAAAGCAGCGCCTGATCGAGGATAGTCTTTTAATGCCCATAACGGTCAGGATCTGGTTAAATTGTCATTCATATGACAAAATATTTGGAACACGTTTGCAGCATTCTCGCACACACACACACACACACACCTGACAGTTGATGAAACGGTTCGCTATCAGATGTGCGTTCTTGTATTTAGCATACAGAACAGCAGCAGTTTACTCCAACAGATGTTTTTCATTTCATTGAAAGAAACCGCTGATGGCATTCTTTTACACACTACTCACAAGTGAGTAGTATCTCTCAACATTATGAGCACCGGAATAACATTGTCTTATGCGATGAGCACAATGGACGATAGGATAAATACTGTGAGGACGAATGGCCAATTCTAAGGTGTTGATTACGCAACAGGTAGCATTCGAAACAATACCCAACTGACGCATAGGTTCAAAATCAAGGATCTGAAAGTTTAAAAGTTTAAAAACAGACTCGGTTTTAGGACATTTTTTGAATGGCTGAATGTAATGAGGAGTCTGTGAATGAAACGTCAACAAATTATGTGATAAAGCAGAATAAACTTAACACTTTCAGTACAGTTCTCACCATAAAGTGATACAAATTGCCGTTGCACTTGTGGTGGTGGTGGTGGTGGTGATGGTGGGAGATTATTCGGGGATAGAAAACGACCCCCGTATTGCACTGTTATAATTTTTACTGCCCATGACTTTTTATGGTACAATAGAACCATTCAATTTGCATGTGTGCACACTAGGGTCTTTTCATTTTCTCCTATGTCACAGGATGGGGTTTATTACACCAATTTGGGAAGGGGCACGTCCAAATCTCTGTGTGCTTCCGGGGCGGGGGTGATGTTCTGTGCCCACGTATGTTTTCTATCTTGTTCAGAGATCTTTCAGTTCCACCCGTTGTACACATGCAATATTATGCCGACAATGTCGTCTTGTGTTCGAAAAATTGTTCTACTTTGGAGTTCGATTCTTTCACTGAAAATCCCATACATATTCAGCAGTTTTCCAAACAATTTTTGGTCTTAGACCCAATACATTTAAGTGCCTAGAGTGTATCTTCGGTTTTTCCTGCTCCTCATTTCCAACGGATTTGGCTTGTCTCAACTGTGTGAATCTGTATCCATAATGGCCTCAGTCAAGTGCCTTGATGTCGCCGTCGACATCAGTCTTTCCTGGTCCACTCGCATTTCCAATTGTATGGAAAGTGTGAGACGCCTGTCTTTTCAGTTATGCAACCTCAAGCGATTCCGAATCTCACAGTCAGTTGTGCATCATTATTCCCAAACGATTTAATAGGCACAAAACTCATTAATGATCACATCAATTCTTGTTTGAAATTTGCCAATACGATTCTAGACGATTCTCTTCATTCGTTGCATTCCAATCCTACCATTTGGCGTTCTCATCGATCCACGCGCTCCTATTTTCGGCACCTAGCCGTTCGTATCAACAGTTAAATGAATTCCTCTGTACCCTACCTGATCCGAATACTAACCAATAAGGAACTGGTGGCCAAGTGAAAATAACATCAGAATTTGTGTAGATGAAATAAACTCCGGCGACAATCTGCAGTTTGCATTCTAAGCGAAATTGTATATGCTATTCGCTTTGACAATCATTGTGCATTTTTATTAACCGACGTGCAAGTATGTAAGCTTACCCAAGTTATACAAATTACAAACACAAATATTGTTCTGTTACGATGGATATTGATTGTTGTGTCTTGTGAACAAATCACTGAGCAACGCGTGACCAGGATTGGATCCCCAAAAAGTTAACAAAACGTATGATCCGGCAAAATTCTCCGGTGTTGCATTGAAGAACGATCAAATGATCCGAATCAAATATGTGCAAAACTCAAAGGTGATCTCAAAATAATTCAAAAGCAAGAGCCAAACGTTATCGTGAGGGTAATTCAAGAAATCTGAACGGACGAGATAGGTCTGGACAGAAATAGCACGCTCAGAGTCAATTTGCACTCGAACGAGTCAAATGTGAGCGGTCAGGTCGCGATTAAAACAAATACAGTCCGGCAGTGGCACAGTGTATGTATGTATGTATGTATGTGTACATGTATGTATGTGTGTATATATGTATGTGTGCAAGTATGTATGTATGTACGTATGTGTGCATGTATGTATGGGTGTATGTATGTATGTATGTATGTATGTATGTATGTATGTATGTATGTATGTATGTATGTATGTATGTATGTATGTATGTATGTATGTATGTATGTATGTATGTATGTATGTATGTATGTATGAGGCGAATGGTGTTGAGCGAGTGAAAACGTGAAATTCACGAAAATGAGTCACAGGTGGTTTGTTTGGCTTTTCCCAGAAAGGATTTTCCCAGATTGATAAATGCAATCGTACTTTCATTCGCTCATCCACACTAATCGTGACGAAAAATCATTCCACCTGCACAGATCACACACATGCCTTTATACGCTAACTCATACTTACCAGTCCCAAAGGTGCCATTTGACGAGTGAATGATTTTCGTCAACCGTACTCAATTCATCTTAAGGGGCATTTGTGTCACGCATCTCCGTGCACCTCAATTCATGTGTGCACGAAGCCAAGCATTCGGTGTTCACATCTATTCGGTTCAGGAATAGCTCCGTAAAAGCAGCATTATTGATCCAGCTCTCGATTTACGGGTAGTCTGCCGTGCGTGTATCGTACGAACAACATCTAAAGTTTCCAGATACTTCAACCGATAATATTTTACTCTGTCTGTCGTACTGGTCGGTCTGTGTTGACGGCAGATCCAACCTCCAATGATGATCTATGAGAGGACGAGAGTTCAACGGATGAAGACTGACGTAAAAAGAGTATTGCTGGTTTGTGGGTTTCCTTTCACGGCGTTTGATGCTATCCGGTTCAGTGACAAGAATGTGGTAATCCTGGCCTAAGGGATGACACATACCACGGAA
>UZAN01050919.1:5591-19694 GCA_900618425.1 Echinostoma caproni | reverse complement strand
TCCGAAGTGCAGAGCTCCCGACGGTAATCCGTCGGGGCCAGGGTATGAGGAAGGTTTGGTAACCCGGAGGAGCTTATTAATGTCATTTACCGTAAAACTGACCTATGCGGTAGCACCCCTCCGGTCTTTTTTCCTTCGGTTCCACGATTCTACCGGTAAACTTAAAAGCCGTCTATTGACACTAGAGAGTTATCTAAACTCTTATTCCACCAGGATTCTTGAACATAGACTTCATACGTGTTCGTATGAATTCTTGATCGGAGGACACTAGTTAAATCCGACATTTTGGGAAACAGCAACCGAGTGTTGATGCTGACCAATGAGGGGACAGTCATCTCTGAAAGAGGGGTTCAATTAAGGGCAACTTGCCATCCTGTACGCTTGCGTGTTTTAGTCCAGCCTGGACAGTGAGAAACTGGTGTCGCACAAACCGCTGAACCATCGGAGCACTTCCTGGCAAGTTTGAAACAAATAATATCGTCCCACGAGAAACGACAACGCATGATAGTGAATGAAAAGGTGAAAATTCTAACAAGAGTTGGAACAGTGCCAGATTTTCCCTTGATGCAGCAGCTATACATTGGCCAGAGGTTTTAAAGTTCTCTTTCTCTTGGGCATTGAGGTCCTGGGCCGCTGTAGTTCTGGCGATGGCTTGAGAACCGGACGATTCCAAGAACCTGACTTTACTGGTGTCTCGATCAAGTAGTAGCTGGCTGCACTTGCCTACGTTTAGTGGAAGCTCGCAGACAGTTGCCCAGTATTAAAGAGGGTTCATATCCTTCTGGACTTCCTCTGATTTCGGAGGTCTTACTTACTTCAGGTCATCGGCAAACACTTAACTGGAAAAGTGCAGTCTCTTTATCAGCTTATTATTATAGATCAGAAATAGTAGTAGCCCCAGGACTGAGCCCTGGGTAACATCGCTAGTAGCAGGTGGCAGTCGTGATTTTCCACCTTCGACCTAAACATAGAACTGTCTATTTGCTAGGTATGTCCTTGTCCAGCGGAGCACTCCGGGGGCAACCTTTAGGGCTTCCATCATGTTATTTAGAAATCGATGGTTCAGCGAGCCAGAGGCCTTCTGAAAGTCCAGATAGCGAACTTCAACCAACTTTACACGATCTATTATATCTGTCACTTCATCCAGAGACGCGGTAGGCTTGTTAGACATGATCTCTGTTTACTAAAACCATACCACCCTGCCGAGATCATCTCGTTTGGTTCCAAGTATGCTTTTATTTCCTTTTAATTCTCCTCTCCATGACCTTTAGTGCCACTGATAACAACCTCACTGGTCAGTAGTTATTGGTAATTTCCCTACTCCCCCTTTATGTAAAGAAACAACCTAGGCTACCTTCCAGTCCGTGGCTAGCTCCTCTGCGCACGGTGACCGGTTAAACAGTTTGGTTACGGGTTCAGCTATTAATTCAGCCTAGGGCTTTAAGATGGCGAGATGGATTTCATCCGGTCCGGCCGCTTTGGACTGTTTTATTTCTTGAAACTCCTTTTGGACCTCTAAGGGGGTTATTATAACTCCTGATATTTCGCCTGTTAGTTTTGGAGATAGAGTCCCAGGTTCTCTCCCGGAATCCCCCGGCGTACTCACTCCAAAAGCTCTCAAAACTTCTGCCTTGCCAGAGTTTGCGGTTGAGCTGGCGCCCGTGGCATTGGTGATACACCTTACCGTCTCTCTTACTGCGTCCTTGGATTGAACTTAGCTTTAAAAGATTTTCCGACATTTCTGGCTCTTTTCTGCAAGGCGGAGATCATACTGCAGGGGACAACTAGTTGAACCCGTAAAGCTTTCTCGTTTGTCCGTTTGAAGACCAACCATCGGTTGTGGCCGTTTGTTTTCCTGAAGACCTTTAGGCTCTTCTTTTTATGCATCGCGCCCTGTGCGCCCTCCCCGTCCACCAGGGTAGTGTTTCCTGTCGACGTACCCTTTTTAAGGAAGCGAACAGGTCCGTTAATGTAAGTATGCTTCCCCTGATGACCCTGCAGTCGTCGTTTACCGATTTTTCCTGTCTCTCCCAACAGATAGCTGAGGATGCCTGGACGAGACCCCCACAATCTAGTTTCCCAAAAGTTCTTCTGAGCTTATGAGGTGGAGGTGGTAGGTGATCGTGGAATGCAAATCCCATGGTCACTCTCGCCCAATGGCATCGTAATCTCGAGACCGTACACATCATTCTGGCTTTTGGTGAGTACTAAGTCTAGGAGTCCAGGTGTCTGGCCCTGTCGCCATCTTGTCAGCTGTCGAACAGACTGGTGGAGGGCCTTTACCATTATGTACTCCGTTAACCTTGCGCCAAAATGCACCATCCGGTGCCCAGTCGTCTTCCTATCGAATCTCCGGACCATTGAAGTCCCACATTATGATTAGACCCTCATTTCACTGGTTGACTAGATTTAAGTAGACCAAAACTGGGTATCCTCCTCGATTGATGACTGAGGACTCCTGTACATGAGCAGTATTTGTGTACTACTCCCATGAGTCCTGACCCTGCATGCAAGTGCCTGGATGTTTGGCGTTACTAGTTTAGACCCTGGTACTTGCTCAATGCTCTCCTCTAGTAGTAGGGCAACTCCACCCCCTCTACCATCTTCCCTTTCAATTCGATGCATCCTGTAGGTTTTGTTGCATAGGACTGAACATGATCACGGCCAATCGAGCGTCCAGAGTTCCTTTGATGGTATGCTCATTACGTGGGCACCCAGCTCTGCTGAAATAAGAATGAGAACGAAGATCTCATCTCACCAAGTTGGCGAGTGAATTGTCAGACTTGAGCGTTCCATTACGTGCATCAGTGAAAAAGGGAAATGGCATCCTAAAAACTTGGCACACTTACACTCACCTACACTGCCAGAGGTGAGAATAGGTCTATCCATCGATTATCAAGTTCACAGTTCAGTTCGCTTTGCACAGAACAGAAAATGGCCACGGTCAATGAAGTGTCCAGAATTCTTTCGGTGGTACGCGGTTAAGAATGACACCTCCTTACTGCGGAAAGTAGTCCACAACTTACTGGCTAAAAAGAAAAAGAAAAGGGAAAGATACCTCATCTCACCTCCAAGCCGAGAGATTGTTATACAAGGCAGAACAAAGCAAAATACGCAACTTCTCTGTTTTCCAAAGTCGCTAGCTGGTCAGACCTCTACTTCAGGAACGAGTTCAGACCACCGTTTGTCCAGGGCTGTCCTGAATGCTAGCACGGTCTGCAGTTCTTTTAGCTGCACAGGTAGTCTGTTCCATAAGTTGAGTACCCTGTTGCTGAAGAAGTGTGAATGGACGATCAATCGAGACCGGGCCTTGGCTAGCTTTATTTCATGTCCCCCTGTTACCGGCCTGTGGCGCTTCCTGGAACAAGGTTTCTGATCTAATACCAGATAAACCTTTCATGATGTTAAATGTTTCTATCATAACTTCATGAGCATTCTCTTTCTACAATGAATAGTTGCAGGTCTTGAAGCCTTTGCTTGTAGTCTTTACCTCGCTGACCTCAATTATTCTCGTTATCAGCCGTTGAACGCGCTAATAACGGGCGGCATCCTTTTTGAAGAAGGGTGACCATGCCTGCACGCAGTACTCAAGGTGAGATCTAAATATAGCCTTGTACAGAGGAAAGAATACCTCCGGTTTTCTGCAAGATATTGCTCACCTCAATCTGAAGATTTCTCCGCGAGCTTTATCCGCCACCGCTAAGCACTGCTCGGCCCAACAGAAATCGGAAGTTACGAGTGTACCTGGGTCCTTGGCCCTACTTACTGATTCTGTCGTGAATAACCCCTGATTCTACACTAATGTGAAGTTTTTGTCGGTCCACAAAAGAAACTGGCTTTTACCAGCTTTCAGAGACAAATCCCACTTCTGCACTCGGCTGAAGACAGCAGCTATGTCCCTTTTAAGGTTCTCTCTTCCTTTAGATCCAACCACTTTGGCATCGTAGGCGAAGAAAAAGGTGGGCGATCTCAGCAGTGCCGTAAAGCCGTTTACGAGTAGAAGAAGCAACAACGGACCTATCACGGAGCCCTGGGGTACACCGCTTTTGACGTAAGCTGTACGGAAGGACTTGTCACCCACTTTGACGTAGAAGGTCCTGTTGATCACGAAGTTCCTCAACCATTGGTATATTTGTCTTTTTATACCGAACGTCTTTATTTTGACTATTAGCAAGCGTTGCTTGACCGAATCAAAAGCCTTGCTAAAATCAAGATAATACAAATCTACTCTGTGCCCTAATCTAATCTTCTGGTAACTTCGTTCAAGAAGCACAATAGATTAGTCAAAAACGATCTTCTTTTGAGAAACCCGTGTTCACTTGGACACAGCATGGAATGCTGTGTTAGTTGGTGGCAAACATGGGTGCGATTACTCTTTTCTATCACCTTACACACGATACTAGTTAAACTGACTGGCCTGTAGTTACCTAACTCTGATCGGTCTCTCTCCTTGTGTATGACCACCACCACCGGTAGACCATCCTGATCTAGTGAAACCAGATAGATTATACACCGGTCCTGCGAGGATGTCCTCTTTGGACTTGATGATAGCAGGATAAACCTCTTCCAGTCCACAAACCTTGACAACCATGGTGAACACAGGAAAGCAAATCGATCTAAGAGATGCGACTAACATTTGTAGTATGTCAAAGACCAGAATTCAGTTAAGTGTAAACAGCCTTCCGAAACTTATCAGAAGGGATCATTCAATTATTCAATTTGTTAAGGATTAGATCAATAGTGTAAACGTTTTTCTTAGGGATGTAGAGTAGGAGAGAAGCCTAGAGTCTCTAGAGAGAGTGAATGGGAAGATAAAATGGTTTCAGAGAGAATAGAGATAGAAAGAGGGCAGGAAGGTGAAAATGGGGACTGTTATGAGAAAGTATAAGAATTTAAAAAACGATTGGTGGTCTTTGAGTCAGCTGCGTCCAAACTGTTCAACTCAGTCCCCGCCTCCCTCGATCACCTAATGCATACATTGTCCAGCCTGCGCTTGAGCTCTGCTCCCGATTTGGCAGCAATGACTTCATCCGGTAGCCTATTTCAATTATTGAGATCTCTAGCTGCGAGGGACGACGCTCTCATATGGGTCCTCACTCTTCCCTCAGTCAGTTATAGAGCGTGCCTGTTCAGATTCATTGAGTTTGAGCAGCACATCCTCTGATATGTCCATAATGCTTCTCAGGATTTTGTACGACTCAATCAAGTCTGCACACCGCCTACACCTACTCAAAGAGAGGTTAAAGGCCTCAAAGTGCCTCTCGTAAGAAAGATGTCCTAAGCCAGAAAACCACTTGATGAAGCAATGTTGGACTGATTCTAACGTTTTTATGTCCTGGTTCAGGAATTGGCTCCAAGCCTGGACGTAATACTCCAGGTTCGGTCGCACGTAAGCTTGTAGAGAGATAGCAAGACTTCAGGGTTCCTTGGGCTCATCGCACGTCTTAGCTGGCGTAAGGCTTTTGATGCCCGTTGTGCTGCCTCTCGATACTGCAGTCCAGACTTGAAGTTCGCATGAGCGATGGCTCCAAGGTTTCTGGTTGTAGATACAGTAGGTATCCGCTGAGACTGTCCCATCTTTCTCCACGTTTCCTGACATCATCTCTGATCGATTGCTGGCATTTCAGATTATTAAGAGGCAGG
Source organism: Echinostoma caproni (assembly GCA_900618425.1). NCBI lineage: Eukaryota > Metazoa > Platyhelminthes > Trematoda > Plagiorchiida > Echinostomatidae > Echinostoma > Echinostoma caproni. The sequence continues at coordinate 14,051 of UZAN01050919.1, read as the reverse complement.
TCCAATTTAGCCAACCACGCGTATACTTTGTCGAAGTCACTTTGGACCGACTCTGTCGCTGCCACCTCAACGGTTTCTACATCAGCAGCAAACTTGTAAAAAGGGTTATCCAGGTTGATGCTGAGGTCGTTGATGTAAAGCAGAAAAATAGTCCGCCTAAAACAAAACCATGTGACACTTTACTAGGCACTCGTCCCTGGTTTGCTATCCTATTATCTATCCTCACAAAAAACTTCCGACTTGTTAAGCAGCAACCTATTCATTCCAGGGGTCCTTCAGACAGTCCGAAAGGCTTCAAGTTCGTCATTAATAGTCTATAGTTGACGGAGTCAAAGGTTTATGGAAGTCTAAGTAGCTGACCATAAATTCCTCCGCTCTGTCGATCCTGTTCGTTACTTCGTCAAGGAAGCAGAGGAGGATTGACAAGCATGATTTCCTTCTTCTGAACCCGTGTTGATCCGCCATCGAAACTCCTACGGCGACTACGTTTTCCGCTTTCCATGCACATTGTATTCTTTCCAATAATCTCAGCGCTATAAATATCAGGCTGACTAGGTGATAGCTAGAGCACGCCTTACGCCCCCTGCTGTAGATAGGGATGATTGTACCAGTAGACAGTCCGTGTGTAGCTGCCTGTGCGTGACTGACGCATTGAATATTCTAGCAAGGGGCTCAGCTGAATGTTCAGCCAGTGATTACAGAATAGCAAGGTGAATGCCATCTGGCCGCGCTGCCTTAGTTGGATTGAACTCCCTTGAAACCCGATGCACTTCGGCTGCGGTGATCACCATCTCCGACATGAGAATGGTCGCATGGTATCCGATCGTGGGCTCAAACCTCTTGTCCTCTAGTCTGTAAACTCCCCGGAAGTAGCTAAAGAGGGATTCAGCCTTCTAATGGTTGGAAGAAGTTAGATTGCCCCGCGCATCAACGATTGCGTCTACTTACTTTCTGTAATCTTTGACTGTACATACTTATAGTACGCCTTAAGATTCTCTTTAGCGTGAATATCAAATCGTTCCTCGTACTTTCTTCTGCACTGCTTTTGGACTCTAGCTATCTCACCCCTTGCGACCTTGTACCTTAGGTTGGCGTGAAATCCTGTCGTGCTTCCATAGCCCTTGCCGCTTTATTGCTTTCTATACACAAGCCCTCCGCCAGATTAGTTTACCATGGCGTCTAAGTCTTTCTAAGGAGCTACCTTATTGTTGAGGCCCAGCAGGTTGTCTTTTGTGCAGTCCAACACTTGGAGTTTCACAGTTTCTAGGGCACCTTTCGCCGACAAATTCAGTCGGTATGCTCTACGCTGCAGATACCTAGTATCTAGCTTAACTCACTGATGCCGGAATATGTCAAGCGAAGGTATGCCCTGCCTTCTACCCCTCATCCTAATGATGTTATTAGCACCATGATCACTTTGACCATCGGATCTGCAACGACAATTCCTCTCAATTCGCTGGGAATTTTTGTGTACAATAGTTCCGGAGTCGTAGCGGCCTGTCGGAATCTCCATCTGGTATCTCCGTTGACATGTTGAAACAGGGCAACATCTGAAGCAGGCTTTTCCCAAACGATCCCAGTGGAGCTTTTTCAGTTGTCCAATCGACCTCGGGGCGTTAAAGTCTCCTAATAATAGCAACCTATCATTGCACTTAGACTACTTACTCAAATGCCACAGCTATAGCTTGTTTTTCTCTACCGATTACCGATAACCGGTGTTGTACACTTTAAACAACCACCTCTAAGGCTTTCACATTTTGGGTGCTGGGGTGACACCCTCAATGTTGGCTGTGGTGGGCGCGTACAAGCATCATCACCCTTTCTGCAGCTGGAATATCCTGTCGATTTGCTCTGCATGGGATATAGCTCAGGGGACACAGATTACTTAATGCGCCTCCGGAACGCAGCCACGACTCCGTGTCTACCAACACATCTTTCTTGCCTGTTCATGCTCCTAGCTCGGGCCATTTATTCCCGATACTTGGGGCAATTGTGTACCACACAATTAGTTCCACCTCCTCTCGTGTTCTCCTTCGCCCCGTGGGACTGCTCGGTCACTCAGGTCCTAGGCCCGAGCTCGCCACCCGCTTTTTGCAGTCTTGTAATCGTTCCCCGTTTTCCGTCTTGAAATGGGCCTCTCGCTAGGCTGCTTGAAGGAATGTTCAAGCTGTCTCCCACAGGTGGAGTTCCAATGCATTGCCTGGTCCTTTGATGCATTTTCTGCACTTTGCTGTGCAGTTGGCTCTTCTCAATGTACCCTTACTTCAAGCTGACCCATTTGGACGGTGTTAAAACCAGGCGCTTCTAATAAGCTGGCAAGCACGTGGCTTTCTCTTGGACTGCCTCATTTGGTCAGATAGTCACCTGGCCTTTCGTGCTGCAGCTTGATTTTCCAGCCAATAACACGGAACAGTCCCAGTGCCTCGAGTTTCCGAATTCACATGGACAGCTCTGGGAAATTTGCTTTGCTCCAACCCCATCCCCAAACCAGCGTCCCAAGCGCAAGACCTTTCTAATGGCTATAAGTCCTAGGAACTGTACCATTCTCAGCAGGTTTACTGTGTGGTATCTCATTGTCCGGTCCCTTTGTCTACCTTTATTCGTGGGTTCCAGGATACCGTGTATTACCACATTTCTATTCCTACCGATTGTGTTCTTGCTGGATTTCTTGAATTGGCCAAGTTGGACCTCTAGTCGTCTAATTCCTTGTTCAACTGCACACAGGTGGCTTAGTAGTTCCAAGGCTACACTTTTATGAGATTGCTCACTGAGATGTTTGCGCTATGAGCGTATCAGTGGTCTGCAGTTTCTGTTTCAGTCGGACCTGGAGGCGTCTTAATGGTTTTCTTTCTCTTCCAGCCCGCCACTCTAGGGCTGAAAAACAGCACTTTTGTAGGAATACCGGCTGTTCCTTTGCTCGCCTCTTCTTCCTTAGTCCGTCCCGTGCCGCCCGGCTCCCAAAACTTCCTTCAGAATTTCTTTTCTATTTGGACATCGTTCGTCATTAGTGACCTACATAGGACGCAGTCTCTTTTTAGGTTCATGTATTTTTTTCACATGCGCACTTTACACGGTATAACCTGCTGCATTGGATATGATACCAAGCGCAGGAAATTCCCAGATGTCTCAACGATATTTACTCGGTTTCTACTGCGTTATCACTCTACTCTCTATTTTCTCGGACTCCTCATCAGGTCAGATCACATGCCTTGCAGCTGATGACCATTGGCTTCCTGCTTCTTGCACCGTGAGCGTATCGTTTGCCTACGCGTGACTATTTTTAGGAGGATGGTCGTGGTCTGGATGTTAGCCTTCTGTTATCTCATCTACCAGTTCGAGCTGCTAACTGTTACTCCAGTTAAATCTTTGCCCATCGGTTGTTATTCTACCTCCTTCTCTCCCGCTTAGGTTCATATGGGGCACGGTATAGTTAGTCGATTGTAGAAGTGGATGCCTCAGTGATCACACTGGGTTTGTTGTCCCCAAGTCACACCCACTGTACGTCAACCAATTCGCACTTGAGTGACGCGTAGCCGAGCCGATACGAAGTAAAGACACAATTGATCCACAATGTTCTACGGTACTGAACTAACGAAATCATTACAAATGTACATTAAACCAAACCTGAAGTATGCGGCCGAGAGCACTCAAACCAGCGAGCCAAATAAGATGTCCAGAGAGAGGTCAACAGTCGTTCACGTACTCAAACCACACACATTCAAATCGTAGGATGTCCAGAGAGAGGCAAACCGTCGCTCCCGTTCTCAAACCACGCAAAATTCAAATGTGTCCAAATAAGATGTTCAAGAGAGAGGCAAACAGTCGCTCCCGTTCTCAAACCACGCAAAATTCAAATGTGCAGGCATCGAATTAACAGATAAATAATGATGTATGGTGTTTGTGATCGAGAAATGTCAATATAAGACCAACACACAGATAAAGTTATTTCACCGTAAATGATTATGGGTTTGGAAGGATTTTCAAAAATTCAGCAGGAAATACAACCCCTTTTTGTTTAGGGCAATACGACGCTATTTGTGGCTTCATTCACTTCCCAAAACATTCTTGATCTTGACGTGAGTACCGCGCGATTTGACCCTATGAAGTGCTCTGCGTATTGGGCCCACCCAATGTGCTCGGATATCAGTGTAGAGGTATATAAACTGTATTGCAAGAGTAAGTGATCCGAATGGATATGCATTTGCTGCAAGGAAGCAGAATATCTTTAGTTCGAACGTGAGTCACGGAACGTAGAAACACCAGTTACAGAGCACATACCCTTAAGTTTGGGGACAAATCCGCTGCCCGCGGCCGTAGCGCGTTTGTCATACGCAGAGGTTACCAGCACTCCAGCGGGAAAATTGTATTGGAACGTCCAAGAAACTTCCCAGTGGCATTTTCCTTTACCCCGATATGACAGGTCGTCAGCGGAGTAGGAAAGAGGGTAGCTGGGAAAGCGCTGCAGGAAAAGAATGCGGAAACCAGTCACCCGAATCTGAAAGCCCTGGAGAGACACTTTATAGATGAAAAAAGGCAGAATCACGCAATGAATAAGTCATCCGGGCCTAGGCTTTGATAATAAACCGGAAGGAACCTTATACAAGGGAGGCCGAAGGCAGGCGAGATTCGGGCAGTAGGAGGGTGGTAGACATACTGAGTCTGGAATGGAACTTGCACCCTGGAGGTTTCAAAAACGTCCATAGGATGGAGGCGTATAAATCCGTCGCGACCAATTATAGTGGAACTTGTTTCGGAAAAAGATTGTTACCTACTACTGGCCTGATGAGTGCTGGTGGCCCAAAGGACAAGAGGCCAATATCAGATTATATCAGGCGGACCCAGTGGAACTCACAGAGAACTCCTAAGCAGTCGGGAATTAGGTATCAATCATGAAAAACCAAACAACAAGATCCATACTCGGATGATGTCTTCTGGCAACCGCGTAGCGCGCATACCGGGGGTTTCGGCGGGAGTTGTGGTCATCGAAGATGTCATAGAAGACGAGCAATGGCGAAGTTGCCTGCAAGGAGATAACTAGACATAGAAACTTCAGCAAGATTAAGCAAAGAGCCACCAGATGAAGTGGCTCACCAGAAAACCGGCAGGCTACAAGTACCGCAGGAAAAAGCATGCTGTCTTCTCAGGTGCTACAACCGAGGCCCAAGCCAGAAAGATCTATGGGAACTGCGTAGGAAGGGAAGACAGCATGTTCATGCAGTACACCAACGCATTAGACATCAGGAATAACTGGGTGAAAATGGTTCAGATAGCCTGGGAACAAAAGATGTCTGTAGTGACAATATACGAAGCATGGCTAAATAATACAGACCATATACCGCAGATAGTCCAAGAGTCGTTGTCTGTCTACCGGCAGAAACTTAACCAATAATATATGGGAGGAGTGGCAATCCTCATCAGAAGAAGCACAAACTCCATANAACTCCATAAAATCAGGGACTGTTCTATGCACGAGAAATGTGCATTTGTACACAGTAACTCTACTACTGAAGAGCAGAGTGGTCGACGCAGTATGTGTTTGTTGTGCACCGGGTAAAAACCGTGAAACGGATGGTCAACTGCTGTGCGCCCTCACTAGGATAGTTAAAGAAGCTTACAAAGCCATTATTATTGTTGACTTCAGTCTACCACATACAGACTGGAGGTCTGAGGTGTGCACCCAGGAGACAGCAGAAGAGGAATATCTCAAATGGCTGCTTGAAAATGTCCTGTCGCAACTTGTTAAAGAAAGCTCTAAATTCAGGTCTCCTAACGCTCCATCGCTGCTAGATCTAGTAATCCTTACACACAAGAATGCTATCATGGCGTTTCACTCGCACCCACCTCTTGGTAAGAGCGATCACGTCATCATATCGATCAAAGAGTGCTTGCGACAAGCTAAGACACCATCCAAGCTGATTTATTCATTTCGGCTGTATTGATTTAGGGAAGAACTAATTCCTGGGAGTTCGTTAAGGATACACCGGACGGGGCTAGTTTAGAAGATCATCAAACAGCTAAATATGTACTAAGCCTATGGATTTCCGGAAATCAATTTAGTATAGATGTAGAAATTATTCAGTTAGGCTAATACGAGAAGCCAAAGGACAACATGAGCTTCATTCGCCGAAGGTGCCAAAATCAAAGCGAAGAAATACTATATCTATGTTAGGTCCAAGGGAGCACTGAGAGATGGCATAAGATCAATAATTACAGATGCTTCAGCAGTCTTTATGGACGACCAGATTAAAGCAGATGCGCTGACCGGCTATTTTGGCAATTTACACCGAATAGATTATGGTATGCCGAAAACCTTGAATCTAAGAAAATCAACGTCTGAAATTGGGGAGCTTCAGCAATGGGAAAGGATAGTGCGTCAGCATTTGGAGGGCCTAGACGTCCATAAGGCGGCTGGACCGGAAGAGGTCCAGCTTGCTGTCATTCAGCTCATAGTCTACATTCTCGCAGGACCGGTGTATAAGCTGTCAAAGGCTTCACTAGATTAAGGTGTTCTACCGAGAGATTGGAAGGAAGCAGTGGTAGTGGCCATACATAAGGAGGGAGCCCGATCAGAGTTAGGTAAATACAGTCAGTCTTGGACCTTGAGGTGTGTGGTTCACAATTCTGTTGTAGTGCAAACATTCTCAGAAATCGAAATAGTCTCGCTAGAACGAAACTGGAGTGCATATTTACATGACTTTTACGGGTGGCAACGGATTGTGAGAGATTTTAAAACAAACGTCTCGGTAAGTTCCCACGTGTCTGATCTTGTGGTTATCCTAGGATGAACGCACGTTTTATGGAAGAATGTCGAAAATAGAATTCTGCGGTGCGCAGAAATGTGAAAAGTCAGTCTCCAGCGGCATTCAGTGCGACCGTTGTGGCTACTGGTATCATCCGGGCTGTGCCACCTGGATAAAAAGAGCGTATGAAATATACTCGAGTAATTCAGTACTCCAGTTGATGTATTACCTGCACGTAGCGATGGCAGAGATCAGAACTCGGAAGCGCACAAGTAAGGTGCCTGAACCTAGCAGTTGCGCCAAACCAAGACCACAACACTTATCTCGACCAGGAGCAATCGATCAACCGCCTAGAGCAGAGGATTGCTAGCCTCGAGAACGAGTAATCTAAACTGAAACGTACAAAAATGCTGACGACGGGCCAAAACAGAAGTGTTCTCGTTATGAACCACGAGGACCCGGTCATAAGAGACGTGAAGGTCCGGGATATCCTCAGAACTACAGGTTTACCAGTGCATACACTCAGAGGATTGGGAGATGGAGAGAAGAATGCGAGCCTGGTGCCAGGGTTGCTATGCCCATTCTAGTTGAGTTTGAAAATCCTAATATTAGGGATATACTACCATGCAGTAGTGAAAAAATAAAACAAGCTACTGCGGGTAGATACCGAATAGTACCAGATAACCTAAATTGCATGACTAGGCGACCCGTAGTGGATGTGTGTCTAAAAGAGGATCAACCGCAACTGGGAAAAGAGGCAGCCATAAAGAGCGTCCCACACGTTTAAGCCCACGCCTTGATAACGATTCAAAAGCTACAAGTTGGGAACCAAGGTTCGAGTTATGCTGAAGTCGTTTCATCCAATCCATGCAAAAACAGCCCTCAAAACATTGTCAAGCCCATCAGCCCTGGGCATCACACGGTAAATGGAAAAATAAAACCGAGAGCACCAGAAATAAACTGAAAACAACAGATTCGACAACATAACCCACTACCCTGCATTAACGGGGGTAAACCTCAGATATAACAGAACCGGGGTAAACCAGGAGCGAACAAGCAGACGAAGAAAGCGGCCGGGGGGATTAAAACAACGTCACTGAAGAAGATATCAGATGGTAATATGACCATATCTATGCCCACTGTCTCCACATCTAGGTGTTCGCAAACCCCCGAAAATAAGACGCCAAGGGATGATTTAGGAAAGGCGCTGGTAGCAGCTTTGTTGTTACTAAACGATATTGGATATGAATGAAACGGAATTCGACTGTGAGAAACCGTTATCGACAGGATGGCTCCTTCAAAAGGAATCCGTGTGAAGAACCGCGCAGAAAGGAAATCAGTGTGGGCGTAAATACCCAGAGAAAAAACGTGCTGGACCCTCAGATGCTACGCTCGAGGGGTGGCATGAAGGAAATGGCCTAAACACAGAGGACCAAACACTGCGACAAAGAAATTTAAAAGCGTGGTTTACAAACATCTGCTGTGTTGGAAATAAGTGTGGTGAACTGAAAACCAGATGCCCAGAATATGACGCAGTCTTTCTTACCGAGACACGTCATGGATCACCTCATCCCTCCGGGCGTTGCTGTGTATAGAACAGACCTGGAGGTATGCAAAGGAGGTGGAGTGTAGATTTTCTTAAAGAATCATTATGCTCAGTGGGAAACCACTGAACTGGGACTAGTCACTTCTACTGCGCTAGCAATTGCACGCTCTATTT
>UZAN01050918.1:4209-19695 GCA_900618425.1 Echinostoma caproni | reverse complement strand
GTGGTCAATAGTGAGAAGCGACCTAGAGGGAACCAATCACAACATAGTGGGTGTAAATGTGTCATCAGGGCCCGTCTTGACGGGACAGTGCGATGAACCGGTGTAGGTGTGTACGTGCGTGTGTGTACACAAGTGTCAGAGTCGGTCGATCATGGGTACGGATCGATGAGACGGGTGAGACCGACAGAGATCAACGTAATGAGGCAAACATACTAACAGTGCGTGCGTATGTGTAAACGGTATGGAGAAGAGTCATAGGCACGGATCAATGGGGGGATGAAATCAACATTACACGGTCAAAGGGAAGACAATGGACAACAGGATGGTGGTGCTGGGTGTGTGTGTGTGTGAAGTGTGTCAATATTGGCAGAATTTATTCTTCAATGAAATTAGTTGCATTCGACCGGTTTTTCGAAACCCGTGCTGGGCAGGTGATAGTAAGTAATTTTTCTCCAGATGATCCATTATCGAATATGTAACAATAGATTCCATGACTTTGGACAACACTGGAAGGAGAGTGACGGGTCGGTATTTGGCTGGGTGACTTCGGCATCCACCGTTGTAAACTGGTGAAACAATACCGTTTTTCCACACCTGATGAAGCACGGTAATTTTAAACAGTTTTTGATATATCCCACTTAAAGGGTCGGCCATTTGACTTGTCAGCTTGATAAGGGCTTGTGGATGAATGTTATCTAAACCCGGTGATGAGTTCTTCTTCAAAGCCAGGAGCTTTGCCTTTATCCTTTCGGGAGAAAATATAATGTCTGTCAGTAATGAGTAAGGAATATGTTCCAGCAAACGGGGAAGTACTAACCCAGTGTCACTAGGGGCATTGACCACTTGAGAATACTGTAGTCTGAGCATTTCTGCAGCCTCCTTCGTTGTCGCTAAAACACGTCCTGCTGAGTGTAGTATCGGAACGCCATGTTTGACTCTCCGGGAAGCGTTTACATATTTATACAATAGTTTGGGGTTTGCGATAAACTTCCTCGCCAGCATATCATGATAATTGTGCTTGTCTTCCCGCACCAAATTTGTGCACGGGTTCCAAAAGGGCCTGTAAGCTTCTCAAGTGCTGGGGCATGAAAAGCTTTTGAACTCCCTTCAGTGAAAACCCCTTTGCATTATCAATTTCCTAGTTCCACTGCGAATTGCTGATTTTTGAACAGCCGGTTGACATAGATGCTTGACGGTTGTAACAGCAGCCACCAATGTTGTGATGCTGTTAGTGAATGTTCTCTAGGATTTCAGGGGATTTCAGCCTATATCAGAGGAGATCCACTGGATTCCATGAGCCAGGGTGTTTAGTCCTGCATAGTCGGTTATGCTACAAAAGCGATCCAAAGAAGTTGTTATCACTGATGCGTAACAAACGTATTCGAACAATAATACAGCGTGATAACTGCGCCCCAACGGAGTTGCGATTGCAATTGATTCGACCATCAATTCTTCATTTATCAGTACTAGATCCAAAGTTGATGAAATTTGGTTGGTTTCAAACCTGGTGCGTTCCTTCACACGAATGTACAACGGATATGACTGGATGAACTACTTCCACTGTCGTTTAAATGGCGTACACGATGTAGTCACTTTGCTCAGCTTTGGACAGTTGAAGTCATTCATAACAAGAACGTGTATGAAATTCAATGACAAGAATTAAGACATGGTTTGCAACAAAGTCTCATTTGATGAATCTGCTGAGGAAGGAGGGCGATAAACTACAACGATCAGCCCGATATCATGTTTTGTTAGCTTCAATTTACACCATAAAGTATCCGAAGCAGCGAACGAGCCCCCAAATTGCTCTCATTGCAGGCTGTTATGATAGTAGAGCAACACGCCCCCACCTCGCGTTGGAAGATCACGCCTCAATAGCTCCATACCCGGCAATCGCCGCTCGGAGTCCAAAATGTCAGTCGTCAACCAGGTTTCGGTTACGGCAATGAGGTCCCATCGACCGGTCCGACAACGTAGCTCCGATTCTGGAAAGTTACTGTAAAAACCTTGAGCATTGGTATAGAAACATTTCAGTCGTTGTCGGTGCATTAATCCTTTGGAGTTTAGGGAAGTAATTTGGCCGATCTCGTCTTCGGCCGGCAGATGCTTTTTGCTGTAGGTGTTTGTTGGATTCGGGTTGATGGGGTCGGAGTGAAGCATTAGGTTTGCAGTGTTTCAGGCGCAATGTGATTGAAATTTTATACTGGTGGACAATTTTTCGGTCCTGGATTCAGCATCGGTCTTACACGTAGTTCCTTGGGCCCTCTGGTTCTATGTTCATACCATGATTGGAGAACTGTGTGTACCATTTCTGGTGTCCCATGAGTTACCTTCAGTATTTGCGGGCCATCTCCGCGATAGTTGGGAGTACACGGAAGGCGTTTAATGGCCGTGGCAGAGACATTGCGACAGTCTAACAATTCTTGAATGAAGCGCCATTCATAGAAATCATTTTTTCGACAGTTGGGTTCATCCCACTCCGTGTATAAGAATTTTCCGCGAGTCGTCTATATTGCGTGCACTGTTAGAATCGTTCCGTCAGTGTACACGCTTAGTACAAGGTCTGTCAGGTAGGTTTCTGGTAGTGCTGGACCAATCTGCAATGATAAAACTAGAAAGAAGAACATTTTAAACGTCTTCTTCACTGGCCAGCGTCACACGAAGTAATCTGGGTTCTCCGATACGTGGTGATGTCGGTTGACGCCATAGACGTGTGAGGCTCACTAGTTTGGCCTCTACACCCATTCGAGTACCTACCTCTATCCAGCGACTCAGCTCTTTCTGTTGCCACGCTCTCAATAACTGACTTGTGGGTTCTGGGAGATTTGTGCAAACTACCGTAAGTGCAGTGTTGCCACCTACTCTCTTCTTCATTTGTGACGGTATAGTAGTTTGCAATTGACGTTTAGGTGGCGGTACTTTGACTGTAGATATCGAAACTTCGACCGTTTGTTTCCTCGTGGCTATTGGAGAGGAAGTGATGCTCACTACCTCTTGACTTGTTTCGTTAAAGATACCTCTAGGACGTTTTGAAGGCCTTGAGTTTGGACTTTCTGGAGTGATCTGGGAGCTGACGGTTTTTACCTTCTCTTCAAGAGAAGTAATTTGTACTTTTGCCCTGTCTTCGAGGGCTGCTAATAAGTTTTCAAATCTGCGTGATATCCATTATGCATTTGACAATGAGATTGGAGCTTTCCCCACAGAACCAGAAATAGTCTGCCTGTGAGATAAATAGTTTTACCCGTTTTGCCTATAGTTTGGCACACGAGGGATGAAAGGATCGTGTACAGTTTGCGCATGAGATGCCGGTCTTGATTTCTTTTCCACACTTCAATTCACCCTTTACTCCTGGTCCTGTTGTAAACGGCGAGGTTGGCTGCAGTTGGTAGAAGTCAAGTGCAATGAAAAGTGCACGTCCTGACCGATGACACGTAATGTATTATCGTGCGTTTTGTAGATACCATATTATATGTTATTTTTTTTCAAGGTTAACGAGGTCGTTTTGAACTTTGCTACTGTGGTGCTGTTAGTATTATTATTATTACCATTATTTGTTCCTGTCAGTATTAGATAAACAGCGTCATCATATATTACCTTTCGCANCGCAACCAGTTTTCGTGTAGCGCCAGCTCACTGTCTCGACATACTCATTTTGTGATGTTCCGACTCTCCTCGTGAAACCAACTGATAATCCTTCAGTTTACAAGACTTATAATGCCTGTTCGTAAGCGATGTTCTACTCAGACTACAAATAAACGCACGAAAACTAACATTAACCGTTCTGCTAGACACGTTTTTCATTTCATTTGCATTAGTTCTTGTAACTTTTGACCTTTCTTGCGAAATACCAATTGATATTTTGAATTAATTTGATGTTTGTAAAGCCCTTCTACTGGGCCTAACTTCAGTTTATTGATTTGCTAGATTTTACTTGTGGTAGTTTTAACGTATTTTTCGCTTTGAGTGAAGTGTTTTATACCATTCGACCACTGAGAAACCACTTTGTTAGAACATCTACTAACATATTTAATTGTTTTCTGATTACCGTAGCAATTACTATAATACCACGTGTTTCTTATCCATGCCTAATGTATCGTGTGGTAAACGGATAGTGAAGGGTATAGAATTTAGTATGTCCAAGAATTGGGCGCACATAACCTGCCCAAAGCTCTCAAATGAGCTATGAAAGCTGTCCAGCACTTACTGGGATCTTCTGTGAGTATGCCAAAGATACATAGGGGTGCAATATCTGCATTAACATAAAGCCAGAATTCTTCGGATGAGGGTAGGGATATGCAAATGCAGACGCTACGCAAGCGCAGCATCTCTCAAATCACCGTCGTGTCAATCCATCAACGGCACATGGAAAACATCACCCGACAAAGAAAACAAAATATCGTTTTTAAGGGGTCCTTTGGATTACTCGACACCCAAGACCTGAAACTTGAGTCCTAAAAAACTCACAGGGGCAACCAATCTGAACTGGCCACATTGTGAACCAAGCTGAGGAGCAAAGAAAGTACACAAGGTCAGTCAAAATTTGTCTCTCAGAACCAAACCGTTGTGAAAAAACAAAATAACAATCCCAAAAAGCCAACTGTGCAAGGTTCAGTTCATCAGCCGGCTCTACGAGCTGGAAAACCAACTAAAACATGCGAAATTCTGAGGGGATGCGGGAATCTGGAGGCAACCTAAAGCCCAAAAAGAACATCTGGAAAGTTGATTGGCATTCAGCAGGATTTCAGTCAGATGGCCCACCCATTTGCGTCAAAGTAACAATCTCCTGTCTAAATAAACTAGAGATCAGAATCGAGAACCTGGCTCACCATATCCAAAAACACCTCACCGAGATCCAGAGGCTGCTCGCGTTCTAGGAGTCATTTCTAGGCAGGGCCACACCTCAGAGTCAGTCACTACTAACATCTTTCAACGGATCTCTGCAGCGAAAACACTCATTCTGAGTGTGCTGCGGAACTCCGGCTGTCACCATAAAATGACCTGGAGACGGGCACGTAGGCTCAGATAATGGGCTCCATCAAAAGAAGATGGTTTCCGTACAATTCAACCGCTACTCGTGGAACTTTACAGCGCGAAAGAACGGAACTTCAACTTATCCAAGGCGTCAATCATCGCAGAAATAATGATGAGCATGAATACTGAGGCAAATAGTTGCATTCATAAGGCGCTCTTCTCGGCACCTCACTACCCCCGGACAGATATTCTCCACTCTAGATCTCGTTTCATGAGGAACATCAATAACGTCGGGGGGAATAAGGACCGGAGTTCCTTTAGGCTAAAGCGATTGTTTGCAGCGGTACTTCAAAGTTCAACGAGNGAAACCCCGAAGCCCAAAAGTGCAAACCGAAGATCCCACAACACCAACATTGATGAATTGGTCAACGGGGCAAAGGGATCATGCTGGGATAATCTGAGCCCCATCGAGGAAAATTGGAACCTAATGAGGGGCAGAATGGTAAATCTCGCGGAGGTCTACGTGCCCATGAAATCAATGGGGATAAAGGGACGCAAACCGTGGTTTAGCACCGAAGTCCGCCGAGCGCTCCAGAAAACACATCAGCCTTGGATGGCGTTCAAAGGCAGCAAAGCCCCCTGCTCTTTGCCCCCTTTAAACGACTTTGCAATAAAGCCATCTAAGTAGCACGAAGGGCTAGACTCAAACATGAACTAATCATACCCAATGAGGCCTCAAAAATCCCAAAAGTTACTTCGGCTGTGCCCAAGTAAAATGTGATCGGCAAAGCCCTCCCCATTAATGGACAATTCCTAACCACCACCAACAAAAATGCCGACTTCTTCCTCAATTTATTCCAAGAGAGAGAGAGCATGAGAAACTCTCTCAGACCTAAACGGGCGCGCGTTTGAAATCGACGTTGAACTCAGGTTATCTCGCTTTTAAATGTTTTATCATAAATGTTTGGGTCTTTTTATTGTTTTTGCAATATCACTGTATTAATTAATTGTCCATTACCACAGTTATAGAGTTGTAGTATTTGAGTTATTTATAATCGGTTTTAGGTTTACTTTTCTTACCGTGACTAGTAACTAACGGGCCATCCTTAACACCTGGATAGCGTTACACCACAGATGGTATATAACATGTTATTGCTACTAATCCTACAGAAGAACTTCCCAGCAAGCCCCTCCGGGTCCTTTTCAAACACCATGCCGCGACACACTGTAGAGCACCCAAAAACCCAAGCTAGCAGGCGGGTACCCAAAACTAGCCAATCCATCAATCCCTTCAACAGTTGCTCCGTTCCCCTAGTTGCTGCGTATGGTGATGCTTTCAAAATACCTTCCATGATTGATGGTGGCATCACAAACCTCAACGGTAGGCTGGAGTCCCAAGAGCTAGGCATCCTTACTCTAGCCCCTTTATTTTCCCTCATAACCGCCTCGTCACAACCTATGAATAATCTCACTCAATCAGGAGTAATGCTTGGTTCTATCGCCCCTGAAATCTTCAGGCGCATTCAAAACTCGAAACACGCAGTTGTTTTTAACATGATAGATCAAATTCCTCTAGCTCAAATCAAAGACACTATCCTGAAAGCTTCAAATACTGACCGATATCAATGCAACTGCATTCGACTCCAGAAAAAATCCCGACGGTACTCTTTCCCTATTCTTTACGAAGTTCCTAGTGATCTTTTGGTCAAGACGTTTATATGTAAATAAAAAGACTGAAAAAATACTCAATTTAAAAATGTAAAAAATTATCCTGACAGTACCCAAGTTCAGAGAGACACTCGGAATTTGACCAGAGGAAAGCAAGCCCTTTGCATTACCCAATTCTATTTCCCCCTAGTTAGCCTGCCGGTGCCTCCCCACGCCCGTAGGCCTCTGACACAAAATGTTGAACTTGATACTTTCTTTTCGTCCTCACCTAAACACCCATCCCGCAAGCCTGCAAACATTTCACGCTTTAGCCCTGAAAAACTGCCTGTACCACTTGGCCAGTGACCTTTTTTTCTACTGATAGAAAATACTCGTCTCCTAAGAATGAATTCATCAAGCTTGACTGCTCTATTAAGTCAAATCCCCATTTCTGTCCACTAAAAGCCCCTTAGTACAAATAGATCCCCACGGTCTTATGCGCACCATGAAATATTACCACGACGCCAGGGTGCCAAATATGATTTTAAACGTCCAGTACCTCGCAGAATCCCCTCTTCACTTGCACTGAACTACGTTGCCTACCTTTCCGCAAGACCTTTTAACGACTACTGCCTACGGACGGAACCCATTCCAGTCTTACTCACCTAGAACAAACCAGAACAGAAACCTCACTTAGAACAAATTGTACACTTTAGGCGTCACTCCACTCCCCAAAGTAGCAACAACTCCGCGTTTAAGACTATTAAAATCACCGACGATTAAACTCTACTACAGAGAGAGTTAACTAGATTGGAGTTCGATAATTCATCACCTTTAAGACTGCAAGTTCCCCTTTCACCAATGGCGGGATCACAAAATCAGCCTAAACTCCTCATGGTTCCAAACTGTCAGTCTTTCAACCAACAGTTAGCATCGGTTGATCTCGAAAAATCGCCTCTTCAACACCACAGCAGAGTGTCAACTTATTCCAACCCAGCCACTACCCCTCGAGCCTCACCTATTAGAGTAGCTGTTAATCCCACTACGGAAAATAGAATAAACATCCGCCCCGCCTCATCTCCAAAACCCATCTGCTCTTTTGAGTGAGAATCACGATAAAATGCNTGATTGTCGTCCGAATAACTGGGTCCATGAGCGAACAGCAAATGCCTTTCTTTCAGCATGGGATCAGAAAGATACCAAGTCAACCTAAAATAAATCTCTACCTCAAGGCCATATCGCACTATGCATCCAGGGCTATCGCCTATTATGCTCTCAGTCCCGCTCACTTTCCGTAACTTCCTTCCACTGTCTTACCCTTTTAACTACACAGACTTCAATGAATCATACGTATCGTTTCCTCCCCAATTATTTGGTCTACTTCACCCTACCAGCCCGTCTCTCGTTACCGACTCTTACAGAGCCTCATTCCAAGCTTCTGATAATTATATGAAGTTATTTTGTTCACCCGCCGCTGGATGTAATCCCTATACCAACACATCTCTTTCTCTCTACCAAAGGTGCACCATATAAAGTGCCCTAATGAGTAACCTTACACAATATTTTCCGCACTAATTCCACATTCTGACTCTCCTTCACCAATTAAATCCACGTCCTTAGTTCATTCATCCTCCACAGCTAACCTCAACCATTCCACACCTGACTCCCCCGGCCCTATTGATACCGCTAATGGCAATCTCATGCCACGTATTTCTAATACACAATGTTCATCCCTAAACTTCGACTGCCAGGATACAAATGCAACACTGCTTGACTAACCAGGAGTCTACGGTAACTTTCAGTAGACTAATACAGCCTTAAAACCCTATCAGTGAAATATAAAGCTTATCGGTGAATACTTTATCGAGTATAGTCACTCAGCTCTCCTATCATGGTAATCCCACAACTAACACTTCCTTATCTGTCTTCCCAATATGCCGTGACTTTCGCAAGCTAAGCTGCTGAATTTTCATTCATGACTTATTTTTCGTTAAACTGATCGAACGTTCGAAGCTTCGAGATCTCCAATGGCACTTGGATTCCTATTCCATCTTAGCGACCAACGCCTAAACAACGTAAATAACCCAAATCAATCCATCGCTGATCGGAACCCCTGAGACCATTGATCAAGACCCTACAGAACTCATGTGTTTCACTACGTGCAGTGCATATATATTCTAAGACAGTTTCACTCTGTTCTGCTTCATCCTATTCGCTCTTGTGTCGGTTTCCATCCATTCCTGTCCAACGATCTGCAGGCCGCCTCTTGTTATTTTACTAACTGATTGTCGTATTTCTAGTCATCTCATAATTCATCCGATATAACGATTCCTGTTTTTTGTCCTACTTCCGCCGACTTGCTCTCTTAGAGCATTCCGCCATCCCGAACCTTTTTCTCTGATACCTTGTCCACTCTGTGTTCCATTTGTAATTACGTTCACTGAGACCTTCAAATTTTTCCTTTTGGGCTTCTCCTCTACGGAGTATCATGCTGTACATTTGATCATGTTTAAACATGCTTTACGGGGCTCCGTGAAATATACACTTAGTATTATTATTATTATCTTTTGGCGTTTTAGCTTTTCTGTGTACTCGTCCTTTATATGAATACATTCGTGCATTAACACACTCTCCATGTTCTTTCGTGACACGCTGTCCCCCCTGATCCCTTCTCATCTGGGTATTACCCTAAACTGTTGTGTTTAGCCTCTGTTTACAGATTCAGTTGGCTTGGGCCTGACGAACGCTTGGGATCTACACCCAAAAGGGATAATTTGGCTCCGGCAATGGTTGTTGGGCACGGTTGTCTCCAGCGTTTTGACCACATGCGTCCGCATTCTGGATCAGTTTGATTATCACATACCCTGCCTCATCTACAAGGTGTTTTAAAGTTAGCGTGTAGTCAGTCCCACATCAAAGCGACCAACGCCTAAATAACCCAAATCATTTATTACTGATGGAAGCCCCAGAAGCCATCGAAAATATCCTCGCAGAAGTTGACTGTGCCACGCCGTATAGTGAATACATATTCTTTGACAAATGCCTCAACTCTGTTCTGTTTCACCCGATCCGTTCTTATACCTGTTTACATCCTTTCCTGTCCATTGGTCTGCCGATCGTCTCTCCTTATTTTACTCTTCGACCGCCGCACGTCCAAACATTTATCTGTTTATCTATTATAATGATCCCTGTTCTGTTCTATTTTCCACTGACATGCTCTGTTAGAGCACTCTGTCCACACCACTTTCCTCGGTCCTCAGAAGCAAACACTGTTTCATTGTGCAGAGGAACACGTACTTTGAAAAATGTATGAGCTCGCTGCAGCTTGTACATGTACTGATCCTTCCTATTCATTCCTTTCCGCCTGTCCTCATCTTCTGTTACCTATTATTTTACAGACTGACTCTCCGTAGTTTCTCCCACGAATACTGCATGTCGAAACTTCTTGATATATGGTTTGCTGTTGGCCCAATTTCCATTGACATACTTATATGGTGCATCTCTCTATCGGTCTCATTTAACTTTGTGACCTTATCCGTTTTGTGTCTCGTATTTTACCGCAGTTTTCGTTCCTGCTAGTATCCCTATTGTACATATCTCATTTTATGACCCTCCATATACCTCCACTGTTGTTGTAAATATTACTATTTTGAACTTGTGATCATGCTTTCTGCGTGCTTCACGAGTTTCATGAAATATACAAATACATGTTATTATTATTATCATATGTCAGTTATATTGATAAACATTAGGTAGATAGTATCAAAATGCACCTCCTGCGTTACCTTCTACTTTCACACAGCTACGATGCTATTTGTATAACTGAGACCTGGATCACCCCTTGCATTCCTAAGGAAGACTGCAGGATTATATGCTACCCAACCTTCAGCAGAAATAGACCAAATCGTCGTGGAGGAGGCTGTATTATTTACCGCAAAGAAACCCTCCCAGTCACTTTATTACAAAATCGCTTTCTGGCTGCTTTAGTGAGTGCAGTTTGGGTAATCATAAAACCGCAATCTCAAGAGCTCTTGGTTGTATCTATTGCTGTCCTGAGTCGAATAACGACAACTCTATATAATCCTGTTGCATACCGTTTAATTTCGCACAAATTGATTTGCGGTGACTTCAATGCTCTAGGTGTTTGCTGGTCTTCGGTTACAGGCCCACGAAGCTATTAAGATATTTTACGTGCGCAAGTTTCGGTGGGTGGTCCCAACACGTAAGAACCCTACTAGAACAAATAAGATTCTCGAGCTTCTGTTTACTCAGGGTCTTACTAGCGCATTTACATCAGTCAAACAAGGTTTTCCAAAATGTGACCACAAAGCAATCATCTGTAAATTTTCTTGCAAATATTAAAATTAAATATATTCTGTTCTCCATGCCATTTCACTTAGCGGATTGGCACCGAATTCCATCGTAAACAAGATCATAAAGCTGGGACGCGTCATTTTTTCTGCTGACCCGTAATTGGTGGCTGATCAGTTTTACTCTAATCTTAATCAAGGTTCAGACAACGTCATACCTTCAAGGTTATCACGGATTACCAAAATAACCAAACTTTTCTACATGAAAAACAAATTCACCAAACTTCAGACAAAAGCTAATAAACCTAGCGTTATACATTCAGTTGGACGTTTTATCAAGATCCATCAACAAGTATGCTAACTAGTTGCAGATACAGCAAGAGATTAAAGCTCATTTTCATCCTAAAAGGACTAAAATTCTGTCAAAACTGATGAAAATAAGGAATCACAAACAAAACGAAAGTATCCCTTTAATTAAGTACAACAAATCGCGTATAAACGACCCAGAGGACATGTAAGAGGCACTCAACAACTTGTTTGCATGTAATTGGTTGACTACAGGAAATGATACGTTTTATTGGCCTATTGTGTTTTCCGATCTTCCCCTTTTTCCCGCTTATCGAGACGAACTTTTTAATTCTTTATCACCGGCGCTTATTGTGGAACCTTAGGTCTCTAATTTTATACCCTTCACTTTCCTCGCAAATATACCCCTCTCTTTTATGTATATCTCTCTCAAATTTTGATACTTCAAAAGGAACACTTTCTGTAATATCACCCACATGACAATCCACAAATACATACATAATCCTTAATGTTCGGCTATTCAAGTTGAATGAAACATTTTGAGCACAACTGTAATGTTTTGACACTTTCACAAGAAATACTGAATTCACGAACGCAATCAGCATTGGTTAATTTGAAAATGAATAACTGGGAGCGGAATGGGCCAAAATTGAATATATCAGCTAATTACCACTTTGATTTATTAGCAACCTGTTCAACTCGTAGCACTTGGGCTCCATATTCGGCTAATGAATATTCGGGTTCATTAGCACTAAAGCTATTCAAACCTGATTGACGTTATTCACAATACCGTCTTGCGAAATCTGCATATGAAGCGTCACGGAGTAGAAACGTTTTCTGGGCGTTCAGATTAAATTACCATAAAACATAACTAAACCTGAACTCTGGAGCAATCTTCTTTTCATTCGTTGTTCAGACGTTTGCTTACGAATTACGGTCATTGACCACTTATTCTTATGTTATGTTTTATGCTTCATTTTAAATTTTGGTATTACTCTTACCATCACTGATTGGGAGCTACATCGCCGGGCAACAGGCTAGCTGTACAGATGATGGCTTACTCTTAGCTAACTTGTTTGCCACGAGTGTACAATTCCTTAGAAATTAGGTCTCTATCAGTTCAGGTGAACGTAAAATGCATGACAAGGTTAATTGCAGCATCAGTATAGAAAACAGATGGAGAACATCATACCTCATCCACATTCAATCGGCAATTAGCTAAGATCAACGCCACAGTTGCAATCGCCACAGATTACTATCAACGACTGCATCTTGTGATCACCGGCGGCTTGATTAGCCTTCTACAAAAAAAAGGAAAAAACCTGTTTGCCAAACCCCAGCATCATCGATAGATATGCTTGATCAATTTCATATCACAATAATTTCCTTGATTGAAATCGTCCACGCCTGACGAGCGACGGTGCCCGAATCCTCTGAACCACGGCCAGTCGGAGCATTCAGCCTACTTGGGTGGTTTTCACTCAAACCGGCGTATTCTCCTCCGGTCTCCGGTAGCATCGTCAGACTTGATGGTCTAATCATCCACTCAATATGAGACGGGCATCGGAACAATGATTTAATAAGATATAATATCCCATCAGCTTCCAGAAAACAGATGACTCCACAGGGTACTCAGAATCAATTATTCAAATGTCATTTGAAGACATTCCTTTTGAAATGTATGCGGAAAACGACAAGAAATCGCTGCACGATTGGCTGGCGGTGTGACGGTTTTCAACAGCTTTTGTGCGCAATAATTCAACTAATTCCACTATCTTTATTTTCTTATCTCTTCTTTCACTTTTATGGTCTCAACGTTTAACAGTTGTTTGCACTGGCCTCCTCACTACCCGCTCGGCATGTTTGTGATCTCGCTTCGTGATTTTCTCAATTGTTTGTCGTTCTGTAACTGGGACCTGCGACGGTTTCGTAAGTCGCAAATATGTATTGAGGTATGCCTATAGTAGAAACGAAATTTCAACTGTCGTTCAACTGTTTTCCTACGTGCCGGAAATTTGGTCAGTCGAAGTCGAGACACTGTAATTCGTATCGCACGTTGTTCGGATTGCCTTTACATCAGCTAATACGAGAATCCAAAAGGCAACATGAAACTCGGCTGGCCCAATGCGCCATAATCAAATCGAAGAAATACTAGAGATAAAATGAGTCCAAGGGAGCATGGAGAGGTGATATAGGACCATTAATTACAGGTCCTCCAGTGATCGTTATGAATGACCAGGGTAAAACAGATGCCTCGGCTGGCTATTTTGGCAGTATACACCGAACAGTTGNCGGTATGCCAAGAGTCCTGGAGCTAGGATCCTGACCGCTAGAAATTGAGGAGATTCAGCTATCGAAAGAGATAGTACGCCAGCATTTGGAGGGTCTAGACGTCCAAAAAGCGGCTGAACCGGATGAGATTCATCCAACCATCATCAAACTCATAGAAGACCTTCTCGAAGGGCCGGTATATAAGCTATAAAAAGTTTCACTAGACCAGGGCGTTCCACTGAGGAACTGGAAGGTAGCAGAAATGGTGGCCATACACAAGGGGGTAGCCCAATCACATTTAAAAACCACAGGCTAGTCAGTATAAGTAGTATTTTTTGAAAGGTGTCAGAAAAATTGTTCGCACACATGTATGCCAGCACCTAACGCAGCATTTTATGATGTGCCCAACTCAACATGGGTCTATCAAAGTAGATCGTGTTGTACCAATCTACTGTTCTTCTTGGATGCAGTTACTATAAGATAAGACGAGCGGTACAGGATAGACGTATGCTATCTTGACTTTAGCAGGGCGTTTGATGCGGTCAACTAAAAACTGTTACTAATTAAAAGAGAGATGTTTGGTCTAAGGGGCGAAATCCATCAATGGCTAAGAGAATTCGTGCCCGGACCTTCTACGTTAAATTAGGGGACAAGTGCTCCCGTACAACGCGTCACAAGTGGTGTACTCCGGGGCTCTCTGCTAGGTCCGTTGTTAATCTCACTATTCGTAAATGACCTTGTTATGCTGTTGAGATCGCCCACCTTTTTCTTCGCCAACGATTTAAAGATTGTGGGATCAAAAGAAAGAGAGGACCTCAAAAGAGACATAGCTGTTGTCCTCAGCTAGGCGCATAAGTGGGATTTACCGCTGAATGCTGGTAAAAGTCAGTTGTAATAGAAGACCGGCGATAGCTCAACAGTGATGCAGGGTCTGAGGTTATTAACGATAGAATCAGTAAGAAGGGCTGAGGACCTAGGAATCATTGTGACTTCCGATTTCCGTTGGGCCGAGCAGTGCACAGCAGCCGCAAAATAGGCTCGCAGAGAACTCTTCAGACTGAGTTCAGCACTGTCTTGCAGAAAACTGGAGGTGCTCGTGTCCCTGTACAAAGCTATAGTTACACTTCATCTCGAGTACTGCAAGCATGGTCACCCCTCTTCAAAAAGGATGCTGCCTTCTTGGAGGGAGTTGTCTTGAAGTCTTGGAGTCTTGAAGTGATTCACGGGTTCGAGGCTGTTGCTCAAATGTCCCGGGTCCTTGAAAGGTATCTGTGTTTTCTTTTGGTTTGAATTACCTCTAGAACAGAGAGTACTGAAAAGTTCAGAGGCTAGCAACGAAAATGGTTGAAGGTCGAAGAGGGAAGTTGCATGATCAGAGACTTGATTACCTGAGGGTGCACAATCTCAGTTCAATGTCTTTCCCACTGAACATATTGATTCTTCACGAGGATCAACACTCCGCCTCCCTTACATACCTCCCGCTTTGTCCTGTACACAGCAAAGTTCGAGGGGATAAGGTGATCTATGACGTGTCTTGGTGACAACCATGTTTCCGTCAGAATGACTACGTCATATTCTGAGCACCTGATTTCCAGTTCGCCCCACTTATTTCCAACACTGCAGACGTTTGTATACCAGGTTTTCAAACTTCCTGGTTGCAGTGCTAGGGCCTCTGTGTTTAGGCCAATTTCTTCATGAGTTCCCTCGGGCGTAGCACCCGAGGGCCCGGCACGTTTTTTCCCTCAGTATTTACTCTCGCGCTCATTTCTTTACTTCGCGGTTCCTCATGGATATTTCTTTTTGTTTGAGCCATCCTGTCAATGGCTATCCTCTCACAGTCCGATTCCGGTTCATTTATATCCAGTTGAACGCTGCCATGGCTGGTTTGTAAAGCAGCTGCTACCCGCGGCTTTCTTATATCAACCATTGGACTCTTATTTTCGGGAGTTGGCGTATACCTAGAAGTAGAGACAGGGGTCAT
>UZAN01050913.1:0-19698 GCA_900618425.1 Echinostoma caproni | reverse complement strand
TATTCAATGCATTTAAAGTGTACAATGAATTTCGAGGTCAGTGTCACACATCACAGTTATCTTGGACCTAACCCCGAAGCTTTACGTTTTCCCTGCAGGTCAGAACAATATGCATGACGCATCTTCCTATCATCTTTTTTCTTTGCTAAGTAAGAAGGTTATGATTAGGTAATACTGAGATTACTTTAGTGCGAGTGAAACATTACGTGTCTTCACAGCAGTTTCAGGATTTGTTTCTTATTTTTTCAATTTCTTTATTTTGTTTTTCTGCGAACTCACTCAGCAGTCTACTGCAAGCCATTTTGTGAAAGTTAAATCCTTTTCGTACTATAAGGCCATGTCACGGCAAATGTGTATATAGCTTATCTCATCTTATTACCGATTTGTGTGATTATCTTTCAACTGCACTGATTGGATATGTAGATACTTGCTTCTGTATCATTTGTGGTGAATTCAGTCATTCGGATACCCGTTCCTACTCAACTTAGGTCTTCAAAACATTGTTACCTTTCCCACCAGGCTTGACGCAAACCTGGATTTGGGTTTTATCAAACTTCCTAATTTACTTCTTGTAGAACGCCGACCCCCATTGGGAATGTCTGATAATTCTATGTTGACGTTTTCCCCTATTATCTTTAGCAGAACGAACCATCGTCTCTTTACTCGAAGTGGTAGTCACAAGCTTCAAGTACGACAGCGTTCTCCAGAAAACCTCTCGATGTTAAGGGAAACGATCAGACCTTACTTTGTCGTCTGATCCCAACCCTTCCGTTTTCTGTGATCAATTAACAAGCTACTTAAACTTTTTTTACGATGTCTGTTGTACCTTAGAGACAATTTATATTCGTCCCGATCGATTCTCGACACCACACCTCAAATAAATCCGTCTTAGAAAGGAGCGTGCTTTCAAAATGCATAAGTGCGAAGAAGTGCGCTGCCTTTCTAAATTCATCCGGGCTGAACTTCGAAGGTGAAACTCTTTATACGCCAGTGCTCTGCTTAACAATAAAGGGAGTGGTGAGACCTGGCAAGCCCTCATGCGGATTTCTGGCATGATATCCTCATACCGCCCAACTGCTGCGGTGGACATAGATGGTCTCAATCAGAGTTTCATCAAGAATGTAACCGCTCTCACTGTTCTACCCAATGGATATGAAATGAACACCACTGATACCGTTTCCAGCGTCGCACCTGTCAACATTTATCAAGAGTTGGCTCAATTAAATCCTCATAAGTCCTGCGGCCCCGACGGAGTCTCACCCTGAAATAATGTGCTGCCTTCCATTTCCCTGTACTGAGTGAACTTTTCAATGATTGTATTTTTCAGCAACGTATACCCGACTGCTGGAGAATAGCTTCCATCACCCCTGTATCTAAGAAAGGATCCTCAAAATTCCGTTCCATTTCCTGCACCTCAGTTGTCTTGAAGGTGTTTGAGAGGCTCCTCCTCAAGACCCTCTCCGCACAATTCAATTTTGTTGACACGAAAGAGTTTGCATACACCATTCCCGTGATACCCTGGATGCCCTTGCTTTTCTGTCCCACTATGTTTTATATAAGCTGGATAAGAAAAGCAAGGCTGTACGCATGTTTTCGTGACTACAGTGATGCTTTCAACACTATTGATCGACAAACTTTATTAAATACCCTCTCTTCGGGCGGAGTTAAACATTCTACAATTGAACTTTTGGCCAAATATTTCTCCAACCGTCGGCAGTTCAAAAGCTACAAAGGTTGTACATCTTCACTGCTGTCCTCCTCAAAAAGCCTACTATAAGGNGCTATTTTATTTCCTTTTTAATTTTCTGCTTACATTTCCTCTATGACTGTGAGCAAATTTTCCCTTCTCTTCAAGTGTGCAGACGATATAATATTCAAACTGCCCTACCCCAACTCATCATTTCAAACGACTCAACAAAAAGACGTCTGAACTGGCTGAGTGGTCAAAACAAAGAAACCTGCGCACAAATCCCAAAAATGTAACGAAATAATTTTTTTCATCTTTTGAAAGGCAAAAGTATGAAGAATTGTCAGATGCTAGCCCGTCCTTATCTATCCTCAGTGACCAGATGGAACGACAACCGTCTTTCAAATACCGGGGCGTTATTTTCAACGGTAACTTCACCTGGTGTGATCTCATCAATGACGTTTTACTGAAGGTCAGGAGGCTCACGTTCTATGTTTTACGTCTTAAATCACTTCCATTTCAAACCATCTTACAAAGGCGATTTGGTTTGCGTGCATTTTGCCTCATTGGCTTTATGGTTCCCCTGTTATCTACCCTGGTGTTTTAAAGAAGGACCTCAAACTCATTTCCCGATCCTTCAAATTTCTGTCAGTTTGTAGTCTCATACCACGGGAACATCTAGTACAGTATGTGGTTACACATCACTTCAAGTCCTGTAAAACATTCTCCTACAAGATTTTATCTGATATCTCTCATCCTTTTTATTCCGCCCTCAGTCAGTGCCTTTCTCACTCGTCCACCCGTTCAAGTCACAAATATTTAAAGACAAGTGCTGGAGCTTACAAGCGGTCTATTGTCCTTTATCTCCAGATTACTAACAAACCATGTACTTGTTGCAGGAAATCTGCGCCAAATGTTAAACTTAATCCATTCTATACACCCGGGTATGCAGTTGATTTTGATGTTGCTGTTGTTCTTCAGTCCTTTAATTGCTGTATCATACTGCGGCTGTTGTTTTTTCCACTTTTTGTTGACACTATGGTTCTGTGGTTGCTGAGTATCCACCTCTCGGGGCATATAGTACCATTCCTTGACTTGACTTGACTTCTTCAGAATATGCCACATAAAGGCCGAAATCAATAGTATTCCGGCTTTTACTTTGTATAGATGAAAGGATTGAATACACCTGCAGAAATAAATGGGCGGCCACGGTAAACTGGAAGTCGTCGAAGCTAGTCTCATGCACGGATAGGGCAGATGTAGAAAACACTGTGAAGGCTGAGATACTTTATTTGTAAGTAGACTGCGATTCCACCGAAAGGGTATTCAATCAATAAAAGATAAATTCAAACAGACTTATAATCAGTAGGCCCCAGCGTACGGTGTGACGAGGGTACAAAAATTATGCAGCACGCGGGAACGCTCTGAAATGATAGAAGTAGACAATCGTTACTACCGACACCCGATCGCACCTCTCGCTATCCGACACGCTCAAAAAGAGAGAACATGACTGTCGAGCAAGTATATTATCGCACGGAACGAATGGAAAAAAGCAATGTGCAAGTTGTATCTGGGATGGGGTTCACAGAAGGATCCTAACGATTACGGATTTTCATGAATTTCCTGACACTTGTGTTTGTTCGTTAGCAGTGTTCAGCGTATTCAACTTTTTTGAGCCTGAAAGGAATAGTGAAGATAAGACAATAGGACAATAGGAAACTCTGGGTTGGAGTAGGAGAACAAACTTCCCAAGTTCTTAATGTCACAAGTGGCGTGCCACAAGGGTTGGTGTTAGGCCCGCTTCCATTGCTGTTGTTCATAAATGATCTAGCAGAAATCAGCGGCTCACCTTGCTTCATCTTCTCTGATGATGTAAAGGTGGTTGGATCTAGTGGAAGAGCCGACTTAGAAGAGGATATTGTAAAGGTGGTCAATTGGTCCCACACATGGGATCTGCCACTAAATGCAACAAAGAGTCAGTTGCTCTCTAGAACCGGGGAACCATTGAAGGCTTTCGGGGACTGGGAGGCATTTCGAAGTGGGCGTTGTAACCAGTGCCAGGGATCTAGGAGTCATTGTAACTGCAGTAAAGTCTCTCTTTTTCTGTTTGCAGATAGAAAGAGAAACCGATCAATCGCAGAGATGGACGCCCACTCGTCACATCACCGAAGGAATTCTGGACGCTTGATTGGCCTGGGGCCACTACCAGTCCTGCGCAACCTGACCTGACCTGACCTGACCTGACAATTATTAGTACTGTATACATCTTCGACCATTTCGGTTTCATTTCCGTTACATCAGACAATTTCAAATTGTGGTGCAGTCAAACCAAAACAGAAGTGCTCAGTTATAAACATAGAAAAGCAAAACAGTAGCAAGCAGTTATTGAATAAATAATCGCTCAACTTTAATATTCTGTCATTTGCCATTGAGTATTCAGCTTGGCTCTAATGGATATTGTTATTTATATGTAGACTACCTAAATATTCATAGTAGTGCTGAAACATTCAAGTTGCTTTTGGAGAACTTACAACGCATTTTCCAGTGATTTTCGAGAAATCTTATTATTGCTTCTTCTTTAACTGTCTATAATTGTGTAAATCAGTCTGTTAATTTAAAGCCGCAGGTTGTTGTTCGGGCAATACCGCGGGACACAACTGCCGGAGTACGAATGATGTCAGCTAGTTACATGAAGCAGGAGCACAACGGGATTAGGACATTATTGTGGTTCGTACTCATACTAGTATTTCGTATACGTATCGGATTCCGCGCACTAGTAGTCCGACCCAGAACTAGGACTCGAAACGAAATCAGAAGTTAACTCAGAGGCCGAATGGAATTGTAATAGGTGGAAATTAGAAATATACAAGGATGTCGTGTACAATAAAACAAAAGAGTTCATAGTTCATGAGCAATCACCACAGACATCTTACAAACGAGTAAGAAGTTCAACTTCCAACAAAATCTTGGTTAAGCTAAAAGCGCAAATCGGAAGGTTAAGTTCATGATACAACTGATAAATGCATCAACAGGTTCAGGTGTCTAACAGCGTAAGGCTGTTCTAGAATAGAGTTAATACTGAGCCAGATGAAAGCAAAGGTGCTACCGCTAAAGTTTGTTGATTGTCAAATGGTCTGAACTTCATTCGTTAGAGGTAGACGCACGCTAGATGGAGAGACTTAAACCACCTAATCACTATCCTCCAAAGGTGGATATAAAATAACAGTAATAATCTGCGGGAATTTCTTTAACACCAATTACCGTAGTTTAGAGTTAAAAGGATGAACGCAGGGGAAAAGGTAGATTGATGCGACAATGCAATTCTACCTACCGCTTAACCCAGTTTACAAACCACTGACTCGGTTTGACGAGAAATCCAAAAAGGCGAAAACAAACTTTCTGTACTCAGCAGCGCAGATAGCTTATATTTACTGTCGAGTTCTGTCTGAGCAAAGATGAGTATGTAAACATTCCATATCACGATAATTAAACAGGTTCACTGAAGTTAAGGCAAGGAGTGAAATTTTGGTTAACGATGAATTGCGACTGTTTTGACGTGTCTGAGTGAGGAATTATAAACTAACCTAACGCAGAATAGTATGAAACATAATATTTCGAATACACTCAAATGAATACCAAATGGAGATGACCATTAATTGAATGAGGGATTTGTGATAATTCTGGTTGAAATACCAAAAAGAAAACTCTGCGCATAATTCCGCTGATAATCTCTCATATGTTTCTCCTAGGAAGCGTGACATCTGAATATGTATAGACATATGTTCGAAACAATAGGCGTATCGTTAATGCGCTTCACTTTTTAGCTACGGTACATTTAAAATGGGTTATTAACTTCAACGAAATGACATGCGACAGGGTATGGTTTAATTGAATGACAATTACGTTATAATAAGGTATTCAACAACGGAGAGCGCAGGTGAAAGGAGATGAAAAATTGAAAAATTAGTGGTCATTTTAATTAAACCGCAATATTATCGGTTTTCTTGACCACAAAATTTTCTCCCATATTTGATCACTCAAGAAAGAGAAACGAAAGAAAGAAGCGGTAGGAATAGCATTCTGACTGACCCGAAGTTGACAGCGAGGGATTCTGAATTGGGACTTTACCCAGTTGTGAATTCACAGGTTTTCATAAATGTGATCCGTTCAAGTAACGATGGAGAAACTCCAAAATGAGATTGTGATGAAAATATTGAAGACGTCGATATGTTTATTGGGATAGGAATAAGGATTCATAGTGGATAGCATAGAATGACGAGAAGAGAAAGTTTGAGTCTATTATTTTACTCAGGAATTTGATTTTTGCTATGTACTTTGACATGAGATCAAAGACGTTTTGCATTGGTCTGAATCAGAAAAAATATATAAGAACTGGGTTGACATTTACTGGTATATAATACGGGAGTCGACTGGTATCCGCGGCTTTTGATTCATCATTTGATGTGATTCAACAGGTCTCTCATTCACTTAGTAAGTTTTCTTAGGGGTTGGTGGGTGGACGGTTTACGTACACAATGAACTGAGATTACGATCACTCTCAGTATCAGACTTAATCGAAATCGGGTGGTAAGTTTGTCTATTACTGTTTCGAAAATTGTATGAAAGATGCGTTTGTATTTTCTGGTTAGATCAACAATGAATAGGTTTCGCAAAATATAAATGTTTTAGTGTGATTGCTGATGGTGGTGTAAAAATCTATCAGCGTTGTAAATGGGAATATCTGCCATGTATATCTGGAAACGATATCCAAAAAGGCATTCCGGCGGTAAAGTTCAACTATTTGTTTCTTGAGATCCACACGAAGTGTATAATATTTGAACACTAATAGTAAAAATATGTTGTGGCTAGCAGATTATCATTGGTAGATATATGTCAAGGTAAGATTGAATATGGGCTATTGAGAGTTCTTATCAATAGTTTGAATTTGTGTCATTTGGTATTCGATAGGAAAAAATGAAACAGTGAGGCACGTAATTCATTTAGCGCATGAGTGCGCATCACGTTCCCAGAGGAGACCGAAACAAAAATCTCGCTTGTCTTGATATCAGGCTTTGTCAAGAGAATGGTGGCTCAGCTGAGAGATGGGAATTGTGTACATGCATGGGCGTATGAACGTATATACACTTTCTGCGCTTTTCCTCTAAGAGAGATATGCGAAATTTGGTGTACTACCTAGCTCACAGAATTGGAAACTGTATAGCCCACGTTACAAAGAAGACTAGATATCTTAATACTGTTGAAGACTGAAAAAAAAACATTTATTTGGTGGAATTTGAATGTTTCAGCCCTTGCAATTTGACTACTATGAATATTTAAGTAGTTTACATATAAATGTCAATAATCATTGACTAACGTTATTAATTAATTAATTAATTTAATAACTTCTTACCACTGTTGTGTTTTTTTCTGTGTTTAAAACGGTACAATTTTTTTAGTTCAATTTATCACAGTTTTAAACGCCATTTCATACCGCCATGTTTGAAATCGACTGCAGTGATGAATGTCCACCATAACTAATCGTATCTCTCTCTCTCTGCTTCCAGATGTCATCTCTCAAGAACATACGAGGCAGAGAAGTTGAATAACATGAACCTACCCGTTACCTAACCCCCCTGTGATCTTGATCCTTCACGAACATATATATATGACCCCGACTACCCCCCTTTGACTCTCGGTTGTACGTTATTGTTGACACGTATGATACAAGTTTTCGTCTCTACGTCGCCTTCTTCCCGCCAATCCGCACATGTGCCTGGCTGGTCGAGACTGATGGATAATTGCTGCTGACTAACTCCTGGTCTTCCATTTTCGGATAGAAGACCTGCGTTTTAGATAAACCCTCCTGTGGTCATTACACTGTGCGCTGGCGTCAAGGGGCCTAGTCGTAAGTTTGTTCGAATTTATGGTTTATTGATTTATTACCTTTTTCTGTAGAAAAACGGTTTACTTAGAACTAAAGTGCCTCAGCCATCACGGTGTTTTCTGCATCCGCCCTAGCCATGTGTGAGACTAACCCTGACAACTTGCAGTTCATCGCCCCCACTACCCATTTTCTTTCTACATGGGTATATATAAGGCGTTTTTCAACCTAGACAGGTTGTTGGAGATCCTGGAGCACTGGCAATCAAATGCTATTTCCTACTGGTTTGTAGCATCACATTTTAATGTCACGTCGAACAACGAGTCCATCATTGTTCAATAGGTCAATTATAAGTTGCCTAAATGATCTTTATTTTGTTCAGTGAGTAAAACTACACCCGTAGCGCTCGTTGCATTGGCCCTTCAAAGAGATGCTTGTCCAAAAGATTAACTCAACGACATCTAAACGTTCTTTAAAATGAAACAGTGAGAAAATAAACCAGCTCAATCCCGTAACATCTGATAGAAAAGCAACATAAAATCGCCTCAGATGCGGCTCTTTCCAGGCGCCATACAACCAGTTACAAGATAGAATTCAGAAAATCACCAACCTCACAGGGTTCTAAAATAAGAATTATGCAAATTACGTATGTCCAAGCCTTACCAAGACCATGGAAAGGCTTATTTTTCACTCCAAAGAATTCTCCGTTCGCCCAATCACTCCCATTCCATCGCTTGCTATTTATCAGTGGTTCACTTTAAACGTTGTTCTTTTGTCATTTCTTCACATCTCATTGATTTTGCCAATCTGCCGAACTTTTCGCGTGCACAAAACTGGCTATCTAACAACTGCTTAGGTCATTAATAATCTGGCCCCTGTTTGAATGAAATTTATTGTTATTGCCCAATACGATATGTAAGAAGTAAAATCTTTCACTAGCACAATTTGTATGCGTAAGTATAAATGTTCTTTTGGAAATATCTGATTTTGCTGAATAGTAGACTATACAAACATAAATATCATATCATCAGTAAAGTTTTGCCTTTTATAATCGTTATTGTAAGAATCAGCTTCATTAGCCCCATCAAATCCACCGAATCGGTTATTAGGACAGCAAAAGTGAAACACCGTAAAACATCATCAAACGTAAAGAAAACAAGAGAAATGATACAAAGAATTGCAATGCAAAGTAATGGACATCAAAGTCGGGTTCAAATATTCATCAATCAATACAGACGTCTGTGGCAGTGTGTTTGAGGAGAATCAAGTGAGTGAACAATAGTGATGAGAATTGTTTATTTCACTATTATATATATATATATATATGACAAAGTGTGTGTTGGGGGAGGGGGCTATCTGTGATGTACGGTATTTGGTTCGTGAATAATACAAATGAAATGAATGCATGAGCGGAGTAGATCCCCGAGCAAAAAATGTATGAAAAGTTCCATAGTCCAATGACTCATTAAAATGTTTGTATACACAATGTGATGCACAACTGGATGTTCAAATAAAACAGGAAAAATGGTGTAAATAAAAGCTTTGAACCGATCATTTGTGGTTGACTTGTATTCCCGTTCGGTCCGGTCCTCGAGTGAGATCATACGTGGAACGATTCGGAACGACGCGGTATCTTATGTGGCCTGAATTTTTTATCACATGATAACCATGGTACAATTTTCGGTCACATTTGTCCCGTTAACGCGATAGAATGATCCATTCGGTAGGATACAGAATGTGCCCAGCACACTGGACCATGGGATCAACAAACGACAACAAATGCTGATGATGATCATTCCGAGGAGGATAACTACGAGGATGAGACGTTTCAGAATGAGCATTTTTCTACCGCTCACATAACGAATTTCTTCATTAATGAGATCCTCTTGTTGTACGACGGGTAGTGTCAGAGATCCTGCAAGCATATGTATGCGTTCAGAGAGAGAGAGAAAGAGTGGAGTTTCATTTTAGGTTTGGATCATAAAAATATAATCTTTTAATGTTTCGACCTAATTTGGTCTTATCAGCAGAGCGAATCTATCGACGCAACAGGGGATCGAACCCGTGACCTCACAAGTAATACACTAGCCACTCGAATATTGGGCGGCTGATCGAACCTTTTCCACTTTGCTTCCGCACGATATAGCACATTAATGTTTGCCAGCTTACTGTGCTCTTCGCACCTCGCGTATCTCAGCAATCTCCCTAGAGTTACGACCGGACTTGAAATAGTGCAACCTGAATACTATTCAAGAATTATTAGGTATCGATAAATCCTCAGTGGTGAATTACAGACTAATACCAAGCAAATCAATATGGTCAATCGTATTTTGGGTAATCCAACAAGGGAAGGCTTAGAGGAAGTGAGCCCTTCGTTCAAGAGTGCAGCTAGAATGAGGAGAATTCAAACGATGAGGGTTATTCGCGTTTTCGTAAATCCCATTTTTTCTCAAAGTATTCACTTTAACCTTCGTTGTCAAGACACCGTCCGATTGTTAAATGACACAATTCGACCTTGTAAAATATGAGTCTATTAGATAGAGGTTTTTTTGATACTCAGAGGATCCTAAAGCTTGTGTAATTTTTTCGATCCCAGCGTTTATCTGAAGTTCGTTAAGTATAGAACGAGATTATGGTTCTATTCTTTTGTTCAGATCTATGAATCTATCGTAAAAAGCATCGCCAAATCCTACACTGCCAACTCCTGACCCACACTTCTATGTATAATCTTGGAAATTCAGTAAGATATTCCGAATGCTTAAAGTCAAGGTTGCGGTTTTTAACGCTAAGCGTAAAAAAAATGACTGAAGGTTAACTTCTGTAATAATTGAATTATCAAGGCTCACGAAGAATTCCTTCCTGGGTACTGGATTCAAGTGAAACACTTAAAGTACACCGATCGTTCGTTTGTCTTATTTCACAAAATGCCAATTTATTTTGTCAAACTCCAGGAAAACAATTTGCTTACCGTCATTCGCAACCAGATCATTTGGTTCCTCACCGATTTCTGAAATATATCCTGCATTTGTGAAAACGTCATTGTAATACAGCGTTTTTGATTGTTTGCCCATAACTTTCACAGTTCGTTCCTGTGCCTGATCAGAGAGCGATAGAAGACAAGTGGACTAAATAACCAACGTCTGCGAAAAGCCACATTTATGTATGCTATCCTTCAAGTAAAGGCATTACTGATCCACATTTATGTGAACAAAAACGATTGAGTATGATTGTTTAAGCCTGAGCACTGCTACGCAGTTTTCGGTGGAATATGGTTTGCTTTTAACTAGGAAAGAACTGTGGAAATAAAAACATAAACTAACACTACCAGGATAAATTCAGACGGCTACTTTTTTATTACACACCTTAGTGTAATGGACAGCAGACGGGGCGAACCCCAAAGTTAGGAGGACCTGATGTTCAGTGATAGAAACTGGCAACCTAAGTCTCGGGTCTTGGAGTGACGAACCACATAAGGCCTCGATAGGTTAGGCGTGGTATTGAACCGGACGACTGCAAAGCTGCATACCACCAAAATTGGGTGGTGATGGCGGGGCGCGAACCTCGGACCACAGGGTCTAAAGCACGCCAGTGACTGCGACCAAACCACTGATTCACCACGACCCATAAGTTTATTGGTAAGAATTTCCCTAAAAGGTACAACTGAACTGAAAACATCCGGTACAAAAGTTCACGTCGCTATCACCGTTGAGATGTCAACCGATTTTTATTCGTTCCCGAAAATTTTAATTTGAGACGGTGACATCATCGGCAATCATTTTCTCTACAGATTAAATGCTACCCGATTTCCCCCTTCTCCGGGCACTCTCAATGAACTGAAGAACATGGAAAGCCATACAAAAGAACATAGGATGTCTTTCATTAGTTTAAACGAGAGAATGACATAAGTGCGGAGTACTGTCCAATCGAAACAATAGTTATTATCAACTTACCAGTTGCACCTGTTTTTCCCAGTTGATAGTATGGGTAATGATGCAATAGAATACACCTTCCAACACTGTGCCCAGAGTTAGTCCAACCCAGAGACCTATTGAAAAGATGAGAAAAAAATATTTACAATAATGGAATCCGTCACTTGGTTTCCGTTTGGTCTGATTTGCAGCAGATAATTGAGTAATCTCAAAGGGGAATTCGTCGTGTGTTTCGAAAATGAATCGTAAACTGAAAAGCTAGGAAGCACTGGACAGCTGTTTTGACCTGCCTGGGTTTCATTGCAGTGCAAATCCATCAATCCAACAGGGGATTGAACCCAGGATCTCAAGAGCAGAACGTAAGCATACAGTCCATTCGGTCACCGGGCAGCTGATCAGACTGTTTTCCATTTTCCATTTTCCACTTACACGATAACGTACAACCCATCTTTGCTAGCTTGTTGCAGGCCACCGACTTCGCTCATCTCAGCACTAGCCTTCGGGGTTATGACTCAGTTGGAAACAGTCACAACCTGATTACTTATTTCGTGTGAGTAATGGAGGACTTGATTCAATTTCAAAGGGGAATTCGTCGTGTATATGGCGGTCATAGCTAGTCAATTTCAAACCAGAACTCGACAATTAACTAGAATATGTAGCTAGTCTTGATCTACCATTGTAGAGCCATCACAGTGGTTCTGATCAATAAGCATGTTATTCCGCCTCCTACTCTGTCCAACTCAAGTGTGACTTTCACATTGATTTTGATATTCTGGTGATCTTGAATTTTAAATTTGTACTGTTCTGTTTGAGCCTCCAATAAAATGTTCGTGTACGACTGAGGGCATAACGTGAAATATATGAATTCAACCTGTTTTGTGAATATACTTATTCTCTCTCTTATAGAAGGAAACAATATGTGTATGAAATTTTAATGCGATATTCACTTCATTGTAGAAGAGAATTTTTGAGGGGTAGCTCAGGTAGTTGATAGCTCAAATTGGAAGCTCTATGTTCATGTGGTGACACCAGCGTATTCCACAGGAGATTATTGCTAAGCGTTTGAAATATAAGTGAAACTATACTAGTTTCCATCGTTGAGTAGAAAATTGTAAAAAGGATAACAAATGACAAACCATTTTGTGATATTTAATGAAATACACTTTGTCTCTTTAGTCAGAAATGCATATTCTATGATTAGACCAGAGAATTTCCTGGATAAAATATTTTCGCCAACTCACTTTGAAAAACCAAACAGCGAAAGTGATTGCAGAAAATTCCATGTAAACAAGCATCTTTTCCTGAGTTTAATATCGAAACAAGTTGGAACCAAATGAGGTTCCGATTTGGTTTCTCTTGCATAGAACACTTGTAGTTTCACGGAGAGCTATGTGCTTCATTTGTACAGTCGAAATCGATAAATTCTGTTTTGCTGTCGTAATCACATCAGTACTCGGGAGTCTTCTTACACATGTTTCTGCCATAAAATGAAACGTCCCCGTGGGTAACGTTCGAGGCGTGTAAAACCTAAACAAGGGGATAGATTCAATCTATGGTACTAGATACGGTTTCACTGAACAAGCCCAAGGCAACCGAATTCTTAAAATCATAAAGTGAAGGTCAAAGAGAATGACACACGAATTATTAATCTTGAGCTCTGTCTGCAGAGACAAAGGAACATGTGTTAGGCTCTCGAAATTCCAAGAATGCGTTATTGGTCAGCGGATCACGCATTCGGGTGCTTAACACGCAAGCTCGGATGGAAACAAGTGATAACGAATAAATCTTAATCCCGATTCAATTTGCTGAACGATTTACTGTCTGAACAACCCCTCAACTGAACCTACCACCTCCATATAACAATCATGTAATTGAACAAAAGTTTGGTTGGATCGCCTTGCAAGTAAACATTTTTTCATCCATACATAGTACGTGTATAGAGTTTCTTTCCAGATTGCATAAATTGTTCTAAAACACGTCTGTCCCAATGAAACATACACGAATATAAACCCGGACAGTCTGATCGGCCACTATACGTACCTTCTAGCTCGTATTTGGCCAGAAACACCATGCACAGAGACACCGGTGCTCCAATCACGTACAAGGTGACAAAGCATACGGCTGCACCGATTAGCTGTAAACCGGCTCCTCGAATAGCTCCACTGCAAACTCCCTTTGATTCGAAAAAGAAAGCGAGGTGGGTGGGTGGGTGGGTGGGTGGGGGAGAAAAGTCGAGGGAATCGATGTAACGAAATTTCGAATAATGACAGGGGTGATAATGATGATAATGTATGAGTAAGCGTGATCAAACAACAGTGTTACTCACCACTGTACCATCAAATATCTGAAATGCTGCCAATAGTGGTAGAATTTTGGCAGAGAGTTCGATAACACCCCTGTATATGAAAAGAACATGGAATACAATAAGAATTAGTGGTGCGAAAATTCGCAACCAAGGTAAAAAAAGCAACAGGTAGAAAGTAAAAGCTGGCGTGACCAGGAATAGCGTGATGCAAATGAAAATACAGTTTTAGATGCAGTCAGGCTTATCGAGATTTCAACTGAATAAAGGAGATTAGATAGCACACGTTTCTGTTTGATTCAACGCTACTATCTGATTTTACCGTAGTGTAATCGTTGTTATAGGTTGTTATAGGAAGGCATGGTACATTTAATTTTAGATGATTAGTTACCAATGGCAGTCATTGATTTTCCGTAAAAAGTTGCGGGAAGTGAAACGAGACTAAGAAACACATTGATGATTAGCTAAAAGTTTGTTTTATATCACAAATCTCAGAAATCTGACTGGGTTTGCTAGTTAGATGCGTTCCAACCAGTTAAACATGTTTTGTGTTGCAGAAAACTTCAGTCACTTTTTCACTTAAATAGCGCATAGGGAGAAAAACAAAACAGAATACTTACTCTTCTGAAGTAAATATTTTCGGGATATGCCAACGCAGAGCCACAATGATGACGATAAATACCAGCGAGGCAGACCCTGAAATAAATCATAGTTTAGCCCGTCATCAGCTCATCCGGAGTCGGCAGAACTCACATAGTGTGACAAGCGCCACCGAGAGCACAGATCTTGGACCCACGGAGGATCCGGCTCCCAGAAATTGACCTAGTCGGATGGAAGTTGCCACTCCAAAACCAAGGGGAAGCTGAAAGTTGAGCGTTGAGGCATAAAAGAAACAAAGTTGTTTCTATTATTGCGAGTCCAGGAAAGAATTTATTTTTGACTGAAACACTGAAAGGCTCTGTGAATTCGCTTCAAACTTGTGATTAACCTGAATACGAAAAGCTTCTCCATCCTATNNGGAAATTGCAACTCTGTTTATAGTTGTATTCAAGCCTTGGCGAGTTATGCACTCGTTTTCAATAAAAAAGAAAGCACTTCGCCTCCAGTTTCGAAAACGCAACTCTTCACCAACAAAAATGGGGAACTATCGCGGAACGGATTGATAAGTTAGAAATAAACTTTCAGGTTGTCAACCAGCCTCAGAGAAGAGAAGATATCCGGGAGGTCGCATGCAAAAATCGAAAAATCGGTATTTAAAACGAATTGACAGATGGATGGCATACATTTGTGAACAGGTCTTTGTGCAATGCGTGGATAGTGCTGGAGAATTTGAAAAATGTATCAAAAGTGTTTCTTGTCAGCAGTTGGGCTTTAGGTTGCCAAATTAAATTCAACCCTCGGGAACTTCATAAACGTTACAAATGGACCTTAAAAGTAGAATACAATTCTGAACAGAAGTCCTTATCACTGATTGGTCGAGGTAAACGCGTTGCCGTCTTCCCAGGAAGAAGGAAAGATTTGGCACATTGCGGGCAACTGTCTCCGTTCTTATGAACCACGAATGTAAGTTTGTTACTTTCACATGCTTGAACCTGCTAATGGATTTTGTTCTGTGCAAAGTCAGCTGGCTCAAGGTAAAAATGCATTCAAAAAACTGAATAATGGTGTGAAAAAATGGGAGCGATATAGGCAGATGTATAACGATTGAAGCTCTGATTGAGTAGAACTTGAGAAAGTAATGCTAATGCCATCAGCTTATTTGAAATTTGACCAATATTTGGTTCAGGTATAGTTAATTATAGCAAAAAGGTATATCTGGTAAGTCGAAAACAGCACCATTCCTGTTAACTGTCACTAACCTTTCCTCCTCAATGTTTCGGAAGTACAATGTAGATCTATGGTGTGCAAATCTATGAGGGAGATTGTCGGAGATTATACGTTGCTAACTCGGTAGCATTGTATTAATATAAATATACAGCTGAAAAAGCATTTTCGAAGCAAGTTTAAGCGCATACGGTTGTCGGCATCCTACAAAGACCCAAACATATAAACCTCGTAGATTTTGTTGATTGTGTAAAATACATTAGTGGACAGATATTTTCGGTAAAAGACATTTATCGATGCAGGCAGGGGCTAGACTAAGATCAGAAGCAAACAGAGTATGTTGTGGAGGTTGGAAGTATTAACCGAACTCCTACTGAAAAATTTAAACTTATTACCACTGAAAAGCTGTATGTGGACGTGATTTAAAAATCTACAAACTGGACGAGTATATAAGATTTTTGGAGTTACAGAAAATAAGCCACTAGTTTCTCTAGCTCTGCACGACTAACAGATGAGCTCAAATCCAACACGCAAATAAAATAAAATAAAAGAATAGATGAGCAGTTCTTTAGAAGAACAACCTTTTCGCAATTTAATATCATTCCGGCCATGTCAATATGAATGTATTTATTATTTATTTATTTACTTTATTTACTTTATTTACTGCCATGTAACATGCAGTGTTTATTGAATGAACCACTGGAGACCTCTAAGTTTAAGCTTAGAAGAAATGAAGTTAGAAAATCAACTATAAAATTCGTGAAAGACAACTCATCGTCAAACTGGGAAAGAAACTAACATTTCAACGGGAATATCGCGGATTCGCTCCCAGGCGATATAATACACATGGCCGTCTTATTTAATGGAACGAGATCAAAGTGATTTGTTGTAAACTTTACAATAACTTATTACTAGCAAGTAAAGTCAATTCAAGCCAAGAGCGCACTTTATTCATCCAATGTGGACAGAATTTTCAGGGGAAAGAAGGTTCTCGCTTTTACTTTGGCATTGCGCGCTATTAAAAGTCAGCTTTAAGATATGACAAATAATTACTGAGATGATAATCAATCGGACACCAAGAATGAGTAAAGAAATAAGGAAAATGTCAACGTGGAAATTTATATTAGACTGTGTATGAGTTT
The DNA here is from genome assembly GCA_900618425.1 of Echinostoma caproni. Lineage (NCBI taxonomy): Eukaryota > Metazoa > Platyhelminthes > Trematoda > Plagiorchiida > Echinostomatidae > Echinostoma > Echinostoma caproni. The sequence goes on along the minus strand of UZAN01050913.1, from coordinate 2,933 downwards.
TTTGATATTCGCTTCCTAGAAACGAACAAACGTGAAAGGTAAGGTACCACGGAGTTGCGAAAAGCAGTGGTAGGAGTATATAAAGGTTTAAATTTATTGCGGGTTACAGAAGTTGAAATGGAGCTAGACAGAGCTGTGTGTAAGGGATGTGACGCATCGAACAAGATGGAGTCACACCGACGGGCACACGCATTCAGGTATTGGTTGATAATAAGATACAGCTCCATATCTAGAGATGCTTTTCAGAGAGCGTCTAATTAATATAAAATCCTTAAACAGTAGACAGGGGAAGATAACGGGAGAGCAGGAGGTCCAATAGCATAAAACGCATGAGAAAATAAATTTGGAGATGATGTGCAATGGCACCCTCAGATGCCGAAGGCGTCAAATGTAAAGGTCAACTTTCTGACTTTAAGAAATGTTTGTTCTACGTGATAGGACCATCTGAGGTTAGCAGACACAGAACATCCAAGATATTTGAAGTGTTTTGACCTTTCAACTTTTAAGTTATTGATCAAGATATTGGGAACGGATGATCCAGAAAGAGTTGATCACCTACGATCAATAGAAAACAAAACTTCAATGCATTTATTGGACCATTTATCGGACCATTCAGAAATGGAACTTATGGCTGATTGAAGGAGGTTAGTTGAAGGGTTGTTTTTGTGAGATGCACCACCAACTACTATATCATCGGCATATTTAAAAGTGAAAACATTTGGGGGGACTGGCAAATTTTGGATATAAAAAGATAACAGAAAAGGGGATAAAATTGTTCCCTGCATTACACCCTGGTTTACAGTAACAGTAGAAGACCTAATACCATCGAGACAAGTGAATTGGCGTCGATCGGTAAAATGGTCGTGCATCCAATTCAAAAGATGTGGCGGAAGATTATTTCGCCGTAACAGTGTCAAAAAGATATTTCCGTAGACAGAATTAAAAGCGTTTGTGTAGTCCAAGAAACAAGCATGAACAATTTTGTGTTTTTGGTTTATAGTGGATAAAATAGAATGTATAAGACAAGCAACCGCATCTAAAGTAGAGCGACGCTTAAAATAAGAAAACTGATTGGAATCACGAAAATCAAGATTAGAGAGGATAGGTGCTTAATGATGATACGATCAAAAGTCATAAGTTATACTGAAGATGAAGCAATGGGCCAAAACTTACCCACGTGTTAACTAGTCTTCCTTCTGACAGACATATATTAAAAATAAATGAAACGGTTTGTGTGAGGTGATTTGCACATGTTTTAAGGACCACTGGGGATAACCCATCAGGGCCAGCGGATTTATTTTCATTGACAGCATTTAACTCCTTTAGAACTTGCTCTATGGTGACAGACACAGGAAGGTGGAACTCAAGTGACGTTGTGTTTGGATTCGGTAATGCTTGCACAACGTTTTTCACTGAAGCAAATGATTTGTTGAGCTCACTGAAGTCACATGAGACTGTAGTAGGTAAAGTTGAACGACCACAGAGTAACTTCAGTCCCTTCCAAATTTGACGGCAGGATTTGTCTGCTAGCACAGTGTCAGTATACAATTGACTGAGATGTGCTATCTCACTTCTGATGTGGAAGTTGACAGATTTGACCGTCAGTCCATCTCCCGAGCGATACTTCCTTTCTTTCAGCCTTCGTAACTATTTCAGTCTATCGGAGATGAATCAGTTTGGCTGCAGGTGAATCCTTTCTTGAGGGCAGCACATATCATAACAATAGTTGAGGTAATTGGTAAGGTTCTCACAGAAGACTGAAATATCAGGATCGAAGAGTTGTTGTAAGTCCGTACCACCAATCATGGATTTTAATTTCATTCAATTGGTCAGATGATTTTGTCGTAAGCGTATCTTACGTGCATCGTTCTTCATCAGGATTTGTTGCTTGCATTTACCATATATTGTAGGTAAAACTTTAAACAGACTGATGGGAATTGCTTACTGCTGCACGTTTGAAGGCACGGAAAAAGATGGTTCGTTAACGCAAAAGTGGTCCAAGGAGGCATCATTTCAAGTGGAAAAAGTAACAATGTTCTGAAAGGACATAAGTGTGTAAAAACTCACATCAAATCTGTTGAAATCGCCAGCAGCGATGAATACAGATGTGACAGATTTCTCCAACATGATTGGATAGACTACATCCAAGAAGGTAGACAACTCACTAGGAGTCAGGAGTGATTTAGAGGTTTGGAAAGATGATCGAAGAGTGACACAGGAGAAAACGTGGTTTACATTCCACAGAACTACAAGAAATGCTTTGTGTGCAATGAGTACATATGCATTTGTTGGAGTTACAGCACGAGAGGCACATATAACTGATGACGCCTCCGCCTTTAGTTTTCCTTCCTGGAGGTTTATCTGCTCAAAATAAATGGAAGCCTTCGATCTGAACCAATTCATCCTCGACGGATTCTTGTAACCAAGGTTCTTGGAAAAGTAGCACACAACTTTTGAGTACTCTCCTTGGTGAATCAGAAGACCGATGTCCGATGGCTTAGAAAGAATTGAGCAGATATTCGACGACAAACTGATCGGAAAACCACTGCTCTTCAGGTTTCGGCGCTCAATTGCAACTTTCCAGCCAGCGCGATGTTTTTTCCGTTTGTCATGTGAATTTTTGGTGATCCTTTTGACTTTGTTTCTCACAAAACGAGAAAAAGCACGTAGGGACGGTTCGTTGATATATTCCACGGATACTCGTGTGGAAATTAAACTGAGCACGTTATAGGCTATCATTGAGATCACTGTAATTGATACAACAGTGTATCCAGAGGTTGTGTGTGATGAAAAAACCAAAGCTCTAGCGGTTGCACGGTCAATTTCAAAGGCCCCGCCTTGTAAAGCGCTAAGCACCTGCACCATCCAGAATGGAAGCCAAGAACTTAATATATATATATATATATATATATATATATGCGTGTAGAATATTG